>CM060955.1:42055077-42160077 GCA_030765055.1 Mantis religiosa
ATTGAATCTAAGTCTCCTTCATGTGAATTGTATGGCCAACAGGAATAGAAGTAAGATGGTCGGTATTGTGAAGTAACACAGCTTTCAAACTAACCTTGGAGGAATCTATGACTAGCCTTCATCCATATGGATAATGGTTCAAATTCAAACATTTCATCAAACCAATAATAACGCAGCGAACAACAAGTTTGTTTTTCTTCTCTAAACAGGGAAGCAGATCCCTGTAGTGTTCTGTACTGTGAGATCCTGATATTTTCGAAAAGATTCCACTCCTGTAGTCTAGAATTTATGTTTTTTCCTAAGACAGATCAAGATCTCTAATAAGATCACTCAGTTCTGCATGACTGAGTATGTGCAGTTTATCACCTTTTTCCTCAAAATCAGGGTCACGGAGTGTGGAAGTCTTGTTTGGTTCTTCTTATTCTACACTGTCCCCATTTTCAATTTCAAGCACACATTTTCAGGTGGAGCAGGAACTGGTAAACTAATTGAATGTGAAATGGGTTGAATAGCAGATTGATGAGTTTGGTTATTGAACTGTTCTTTTCTTCATAGACAATCCTGAGTTAAGGTGGAATCAAGCAGAAATAGCAGTCATCTATAGGTTTCTAGGCTGTCACCCATCAAACCATAGCATAATCTTTTCATTAAAATTTATTGGCATCTATTTAAAAAAAAAAAAAAAAAAAAAAAAAGAAGAAAGAAACCAAATATTCTATTAACTCCAAAGTAGATCTATAATAGTACTTATGGTTATAATAGTATATAGGAATAGTAGAACTAGTAGTACTTTAGTCCTCCTTGAACTTAATTCATCTATTTTCAATAGTTTGATAATGAGGGTGAATCAAATATAAATGAGACTTTGTTCCCAAGTTATTTTTATTTAATGTAAACCAATTACAAAGTACACATCACTTTTCTACATAGTCTCCTGCTTTGAAAATGTGCTTAGCTAGGTATTAGCAACTTCTTCATGCTGTCAACATAAAAAGAGTAGAGTTGTCACAGCCAGTTGCGTATGAAGTCTTCCACACCAGCATAATCTTCAATTCTTTGGCCTCCCAGTTCCTCCCTGAGTACTCCAAAGATGAAAATCTCAAGGTGACAAATCTTCTTTTGCAGACCTTGCTGAGTGCCTCTTGCAGATGTCCCAACTTTTGTTGTTCAGTCAAGAGGTGAAGGACCGATGGTACAACAATGGTTGTACTTTAGGAAACCTAAACGTTTGTAATGATGGCTTGACAGCTCCCATAACTTATTTGAAATGTGAAATGTGAAATTCCTGCCACCGTCAAACATTGATCACCTCAATAAGGTTACAATGGCCACAATGTTTTCTTCTGTAGTGCTTGTCCTTGGACGATGATCATGACTTTCATTTTCGACCTATTCACTGCCTTCCTTGAATATCTTATGTCAAGCAGACACACAAGCCCTTGAAAGTGTCTACACATTGAACTGTGCTGCCAGTCTGCAAAATTTCAGCTGGTTTCATGCCTTCGTGAGCAAAGACTTTAATGATGTGTTGCACAGTTAAAGCATGTACTTTAATCAGACATTGTGAGCAAAGCTACAAATATCTCCATCCAAAGCTTATTGATGTTGCAGCATGCTCTGTTAAAATTATGTGGTCAGAACAAAGTCTTATTTGGTTTACCTTTCTTAAAATGAGTATTTTATACCGGAAAACATAATTCACTGAAAGAACTATTCAGAGCAAAAGTATAGAAAAGAAACTTTATATATATATTTGCAAAGAAAGAAATCACATGACTTAAGCACTCAGAAACTGCCAAAGTCCAATTAAATAAGACTGCACAAAAAACAAAAAGATGTAATTTGTTTGCAATTTTTACTATTTAGTTTCCCTTAGGATTGAACACCTGCATTCATTATATTTTAATACATGAAGGTATATTTGAAAATATCAGTCACTTTGTAAATGTTTGGTTGTGTAGTTTTAGCTTTTAACATATGATGTATCACTTTCTAGATTCTATTAAATTTGCTTAAATTTATATTCATGTCATATTTTTTTATGAAAGAATAGATTAAATCATAAATAGTTGAAGTTATTTATGTGTTCTTTTAATTTTGCAAGTTTTATGTGCAATAGCAAGAACTGTTAAAAATAAAACACTTTACATTTCTAGCAGCATAGTGTTGCACTATGTGTAATGTTTTTTAGTAATATATGAGTTCACAGTCAAGTTGTACTAAATTTGTTCTTTTTGCAAGCTGATTTACAGTTTTCTAATGTGCTGCTTGTGATGTAGACTCTAACAGTGTATTCTAAGCAGTTTGCAACAACTTTGTTTCCTGGAAGACCATATAACCAATGTGTTCTATTTCTAGGATGTACTAAGTTCTGGCATGATGAATGGAAGTGCAGACAATGGCCGAATGTCCAGTGAAAACCACATTGCAGAAGAAGATGTGGATGAAGATGCATCAGAAAAAAGTAGAAGCAGAGCATGGGAGAGAGGTAAAGCTCCCTGGGTAGAAGAGCTTAAATTAAACCAGGCAAAGAAGTCATCAGGACTGAGTCCAACTGCCCCTTCTGTAAGCCACAGCCCTCCTGAACAGACTGATAAGAAACAAACTCGATTGAAAAATGAACCAAGTAAGTTCTGTATGTTTTATAATTTTCTTATGCAAAGTAACTGAAAAATGGATAAGAACGTATTGTTTTCTCCTGTGGAAAATTAAAAATAGCATTGGTTTTAAAAATGTGTTAAAGAATTATGAGATGCAAACTTACTTTCATCTATAATAAGCAATTGCGAGACTCTGAAGCTTACAAAACAAATTAAATTTATTGGGAGTCGATTAATGACACTATACAACAACACTGTTTTCAACACTTCCATGAAAGGATTTACAAAACAAAACTTGTGCATGCTGATCATGGCATAGCCATAATGCACAAGGTAATAGTAATGAAACTGTATAGGACCAAAATAACATAGCTGTTTACAGGCCCTTAAACTCTACTCACTCACTCACTCACTTACTCACTCACTCACTCACTCGCTCGCTCACTCCATCACCTACTCACTCACTAACTACTTACTGTAACACTTTATTTAGATTTTAAAATATGTTCTGCTAATGTATGTAGAGTTATTGCAACCAATGCAAACATGATGACTTCATTATAGGAGGTACAAAGTAAAGAGCAAAAATAGGGTGGATAGCTAACTCTTACGTCTGTGCAGTGGGTGAAAGATAAAGTTCCAGGTTCGAATTCCAATGCAAAAATAATATGCTCTCTCTCTCTCTCTCTCTCTCTCTCTCTCTCTCTCTCTCTCTCTCTCTCTCTCTCTCTCTCTCTCTAAGTATTTAATAAAGTCTTAGAAAGCAGGATTGATGTTGTGACACCTTACAACATATAGGTACATAAACTTTCAATAGACAAGAGATCCTCTCATAAGTGTTTATGCCATTATCCTGCAATTTGCCAGGCACACAGTATATACACCACCAACTTATTGATCTGATTCACGTAGGTTATTCTGCATTGGAGTGCTGTTGTCAGCGGCTAAAAGATAGGCCATACAATTTCGTGAGAAAGTTAAGTCATAAATTAACCTTTTCTGGATTATTTTACAGAGGAACAGGTTGCCACCTTGTTGAGACAAGTAGAAGTTCACCCATTTAGAACAGTTTTTCAAATAAAGAAAACAGGTTACTTTCCCATGAAAATGAGCACCATAGGAAGGCATTATACAGATCATAGAATAAGGTCTCATTCAGCTACAAAGAGACATATATTAGCAGAACATATATTTTGTTCTAGACGTTCTCGGGCTACGAGCCAGGTAAGCAGATGTTGAGACATCGACGTTTCGGGAGCGTACATCTCTCCCATCTTCAGGATGTTGAATGACTTAGGGCTGGGGTGACCCATATATATATACTCAGCGAGCGGGCTCGCGTTGGTGAATAACAACCTCTCAGAAAACACTGCTGCTCTGGTCGCTACTCAGTAACCCAGATCTGTGTTTCCTGAGTCTCTCCACGCTGGCGTTCCCCAGGGTAGCATCCTGGGACCACTCCTTTTCAACATCTATATTAATGATATTCCTATGCCTAATTCAGTTAAAACATTCGTCTATGCTGATGACACATCCATTATGGCCCAATCCTGGCAACCACGCCTAATTCACCACCGTCTTCAAAACTACATTACGCAACTAGAATCTTGGCTACTGACTGGCGAATCAAACCAAATCCCAATAAATGTCAAGCGATTCTCTTCACCTAACGCACAACCCATCGAGGCCAAAACCTCCCTCCCCTACAACTCTTCGGCACTAATATAACCTGGTCGCCCACAATAAAATACCTAGGTGTCACCATGGACAGAGGCCTCACATGGCGCACACACATCAGTCAAATCAGAGGCAAAGCATGCGGCCGACTCAGAGAACTCTATCCGCTATTAAACCACTCCAGCCTTCATCCCATCGAATCTGCCTTAGTCCTCTACAAAACCCTCCTCAGACCACTAATTACCTACGCCGCCCCGGTCTGGGGCTCTGCAGCAAAAACGCACATCAAACGACTACAAACCTTCCAAAATAAAATCCTACGGCTGATATGCAAACTCCCGCGTACAACCCCAGCAGCACCTCTATATAAGGAACTAAGAATACATACTATTAACAAATTTATCCGCAAGCTCGCCTTTGACCTCTACAAAAATGCAGAACAAAATCCAAACCCACTCATCCAAAGCATTGGTAGCTATGACCCATTCACCAATAAACATAGAGGACCCCTATACCTCTTTCACCGATACTCGGACAACGACGTTAGCGAACATGACGTTCAAGACTTCCTAAACCAGCTCATCCCTGTCTAGAACCCAGCACAGCCCTCAAGACTACCATCATATCTGCCTACAGAATTCCCTCAGCATTCCAAACCACAACTAATATTATATGCATGCCTTGTACTACTAATCCCGTGTACTAACACCACCTCAGAGCTACTAACATACCATGAATAACACGCATGATCATAACCTAACACTAACCCTCCACTAAGCATGGATGCATGCACCGCAAAAGGCACCACACGCATGCCCAAATAACAATACACTACACGAATCCCCAGTCTGGCACTCAGGGCACCTAGCCATGTTTGCCACACTGGCCTCTCACACCACGCCGCCCAGCATGACTCATGCTGAGCATATCATACACGACACTCCCCAGAGTGCTTATTGCGGGATCTGCTAACTAACACCACTAATCTTTCACGTAACCCCGCATCCCTGCATGTTAGTATTAACAGCATGCGGGAGGCGATGTAGAATGCTTGCCGGAGAATGACGGTTGATCGCCACAGGGCAGGCGGGGAGGGGCCTGTCTTAAAAAAAAAAAAAAAAAAAGTCTCTCTTTTTCGAATTGCATATATTATTCACCTGTATATGCTACTCTCCGGCAGAACTTTGATTGGAGAAATGTTATTTTCTCAGAAAAAGTAATTATTGAAAATAGCATTGATGGTCTTGTCAGAATTTATTGTATGGATAGAGTGCTTCATGAGAGGACTGAACAGGTCAGGTTATATTATTTTCACATGTTGGGGATGGATGTCATCTAACAGGGCAGGACCACTATAACACTTATAGTCGGCTTAGGGAAAACATTTATGAACAATTATTTAAGTTAATTGATGGAAGATGTTCATTGTTTCACACTCTTATGGGCTCCATGCCCTGTAGAATGAGGGCAGTTGTTGATGGACAAGGTAACAGCTCTACCACTACCTTTTGGTTTATGAATTTTATGTTACACATTTTCAAGAACTAGCAACGTTTGTTTTCATATTTATTTGTATCCATGAAGACGTAGTTCTGCATGTAATAGCCCAGTAGTCATGTGCAATGATATGTCAACAGTATTGTAATAAATATTTTATTGTAACATATTAAAACTGTAAAAACAGAATTATTAGCATGCCAAAAAAATTCACAGTGCAAACTTATTACCAGTGCATGCAAAGACAAGGACATTACCGCTAGGCCACTCACCACTTGATTGCTATTAGCAACAAGTGCTTTAAATATTCTTTATATATCCTTCGATTGATGACCTATGCAATAACCACAATTTCCTCCCTATTGCATATTGTGAACCACACTTCTATGACCATGAATCGGCTCATTATTTATGATACTTAGTGTTCAACAAATATGATTTTTGCTTTTTCTAGCACTTCTACTAGACAGAGGAATTATTGCATTCCACCCAAAAATTTGAAATCAATATTTCACCACAGACATATCCTGAACTAAGTTCAGCATTTTCTAAGCGTGCAACACCAAGATTTTCAAGAAAATCCTCCATCCCAAACTAGCTATTGTATATTTTTTTCCACAATGGGTGTAAGGATAGTTTTTAAAATGCTCTATTAAATATATTTACATTCCTAATACAATGTTATACATCTTGATCTTTGTGTGAATATCCTGCAAAGACCTCTTCATTTAGACTGAATGTTGTATAATTTTGTAAAACCACAAGAAAGAAAACTTACTGCACAAAATATTTGGTTCAAAAACACAATTTATTTCAGTTAACTATTTTTGTGGCATAAACTATTTTCAAGATTAACTTTAAAGAGAGTCGATTAAAGACACTAGACAATACTTACTTTTAAATTTTTCCAGAACATGTTTCTGAGGCTTTGCCTCTATCATCGGCTGGCTCTCGACTGATAGAGATGATAGAGGCAAAGCCTCAGAAACATGTTCCGGAAAAATTTAAAAGTAAGTGTTGTCTAGTGTCTTTAATCGACTCTCTTTAAAGTTAATTTATCATAACAACACTGTTTTCAACACTTCCAAGAAAGGAATTGTTATTTTCAAGATATTCGTTAATGGTTTGGATTTTTGAATGCTTCATCATTTTTAAAGTGCTGTCACCATTCACTTGTTTGTTGTAATATCATTGAAAGAGTATACAATTTCAAAGCCAGCCTGTTTAAAGATTTGAGTGTATTGCTTATACATGGTGTTCATTTTTATTTGTTTTTTCCGCCCTTCGATAGAGCAAGAATGATGTCATAGTTAACTGGTGAGTCTTATCTTGAAATTTTAGTACCCTCCACGGAGAAGAAGTGGTAATGTTTGCAGAATAATAAGCAAATTACAGCACTCTGAGTGTGGTTACACTGATAACCAATACAACCAGCCTCCCCTTTCACCCCTCTTGTGGTAATCATGATTAACATGTACATATGTATAAGTAGCACGCGCTATCCAGCATTCAGACAAGTCCCTCGGAGCATAATATCGTCAAAGGTGTCCAGGTACCATCAAATTGACATACTTTGTTTGCGACATAAATGTCTTATGTTTTATCAGTATATGATATAAATTCTTTATCACTCTCACATTTATTTAAAATGTCTTTATTAATGCTGGTATCCTTATGTCTTTTAAAACCAATAGGTGCATCAAACATTTCAAGATACAGGATTAGTTATTCGCAAAATGAGAGACACTGGACACTAAAGTGACTGGTGCTAATCTAGAAGTAATAAATATAATAAATAAATATTATAAATATATAATATAAATAATCTGTTTCATGCCTGCCTCCGAGGTGTGAGGTAACGTGTGTGCCTCACACTCAAGTGGTCGGAAGTTCAAATCTCACTAAGGATGATTTACATGTAAAAGGTTTTTTCCAAGGTTTTCCCAATGATGAATGTCGGATAACTCTGAGCTCTAGGGACCCTGGACTCATTTGAGTATCATGTCACCCATTTCATTCATTTATTCATTCATTGTTTGATATGATGCACTGTTGAAAAGACAAAAAAAAATCTGTTTTTTTCTTAAATGTTTTGAAACTTATACTGTTATTAATTTGGCATTCCTTTATTAAATTATATTAAGTTATATATCTTCACAGAGAAACACCAAATTACAAGATATTGTTTGTAATTATCTGTCATATAATAATAGTATTCACATTCATTAAAACGACCTACAACAGTTATCGTATCTATGCACGAGGCGAAATTACGCACCTTCATATTATCTGGGCACGACCCACCTCTCAAATAGTGTATTTACTTGCCAGTAGAGGGAGGCCTCAAAACTTCTGTCAGCACATCAAATACGAACTCAATCCTCTAGGGAAATTGTATATAAACTCACTCCATCAGCGATGCTATTGATGTCAAATTTTGAACAGTAAATCACAGATAAAAATGAACACAGTGTATTTTATAAGTATACGAGGGAGGACCCAAAAGAAACCGGACTCCAAGGGCGCTGCCACTCGTAGATGTAGTGCAGGGTTCTCACGCTAGATGGTGTTAGTAGAGACCTTCATGAAACAGCTGCAGACGGCGTCAGTGTAGAGCTGAATGTGCAAGTGTGGTATTGTGTTTCTCTGACTGTTGGCGGGTTACCTCTGCGAAGTTGTTATGGCAACTTTAAAAGAACAAAGTGTGGGTGTGAAATTTTGTTTCCTGCTTAAAAAAAACTGCAACAGAGACACACCAAATGCTTCAGGAAGCTTTCCAGGAGGACGCTATGAGCCGCACACAGGTTTTCGAGTGGTTTGGGTGCTTTAAACGTGTTGAGATGTGTTTTGAAGACCAAGCTCGTTCTGGACGCTCATGAACATCGCGAAATGAGGAGAACATTGAAAAGGTCCGCCAAAAGATCAATTAGGATCGTCGCCAAATGATCGACCAAATTTCAGCAGTGACAGGAATCAGTTGGAGCTCGTGCTAGCGGATTTTGAGGGAGGATTTGCATATGATAGGTATTGCTGCTAAATTTTTTCTGCGCCTTCTCACACAGGAGCACAAAACCAACCGCATGAATGTGTGTCAGGACTGAAAACAGATTGCACGTGATCCAAACTTCTTGAACAAAGTGATTACAGGGGATGAGAGTAGGTGTTACGGGTATGACCCAGAAACCAAGCAAGCATTAAGCCAGTGGAGGACTCCCAAGTCTCCCAGACCAAAAAAAGCAAGGCAAGTGAGGTCAAATGTGAAGACGATGATCATTGTCTATTTTGATGTTCGTGGAATTGTGCATCGGGAATTCGTACCCCCTGGCCAGACTGTTAACCAGCACTTTTACTTGGATGCTTTAAGGCATCTGCGAGAGGATGTGAGGAGGAAATGCCTGGAACTTTGGCAATCAGGTGACTGGTTTCTGCATCACGACAATGCTCCAGCACACACGGCTTTACGAGTGACTATTTGGCATCTCAGAGGTGGTCTGTCGTTCCCCACGCTCCGTATTCGCCGGACCTATCCCCGTGCGACTTTTGCCTATTTCCACGAATGAAAAAAATGCTAAACTTGAAGAGTTCCAAACATGCTTCCAACAGTGGGAAAAGAGACTTGACAAGTGCATCACATGTAATGGAGAGTATTTTGAAGGTGACTGAAGTAATTTTGTAAAAAGGTTCATCAATAAATTTTTTATGACAACAATCCGGTTTCTTTTGTGTCCTCTGTCGTATATACTTGTAATGTGTAATAAGAGTTTCTTGAAGTAGATAACTAAGCTTCTGAGAGAATAATTGTAGAAATATAAGTAAGCATAGTGGCTCGAAAAAGATCATGGAAGTGTAAGGCATCAGAATTTTACTTTGGTTTTGTTTCTTATAGGTTTAATACATACGTTCCTGGAAAGAAGTAAAATTAAGATTTGGTAGGTACTGAAAGACGATAAATATTTGGTAATAGAGAGAAAAGAGTTTTCTGGGACTCTACAAGGAAATAAAAGCAGCCTAGGACAGAGAAAAAATGTAGAAATATATGATAAGGCAGGTTATGAAGGATATTTTTGGGCCACAACTAGATAAATGGTGCACTAAGAATACTTTGATTATAAATATATCAAAAACATAAATGATTATCTTCTGAAACAGAGGAAAGCTCCCGCAACAGTCAAAATTAACATCAGAGGGCAAAAACTTGAAATAGTACAAACAGCGAATGTAGTTACAGCAATGCACAAAATAAAAAACATTTGGATGATAACCCTTGAACAGCAATGAAATTATTCAAATTATTATTAGAAGGTGCAAGGTGTGACATACAGAAAAATGTCCAATGTGTAGAAAAATAATTTTCACTGTCACTTTCAACAAAGGTATGGAGATAACAGCATGCCAATGTAAATGGAAAATTGTAGATGGAGAAATACTAATTAGAAACATTTTGACTGTTAAAGGATAAAATATAAATATTAGGTCTGGGTCATTGATACTTTGGATACCTCAATACTTTTTCAATACTGCAGTAAACGTTCTGCAATTGTTATTTTACTTTAAAATTCCAAAATATTATTGCCGCAAGTAGATATTTTAAAGTGGTCGCAATGACCACGTAAACAGTAGAGATGAAAACAGAGATACAGCCAGCAAAAGCTTTCCTTCATTTCCTGCTTATTCATTGCAGAGTGCAAACCTAACCATCTAATTAAGTTCTTCTTGTCTAGAGAAAACTAGAAATGTCAATGCTTCTCACCTACTACTCACCAAACTGATTATTTATTCTTCATTTGCTACCTCTATATGACAGAAGATTGTGTTTTGTTTCATGGTACCATACCATTTGTATTCTATTTTGTTCCATGTATATGAAGTGTGGAACTGTTTTGAAATATCTGCCATTGTGATGGTCCCACTATTTGTCACATTTGTAAAGAGTTTTAAGCATGGTTGAAAATCTCACAATGTTAGTAGTCTAAAAAAATGTCACATCAGTACGCAAAATTGCTTTTTCAAAACATCTTAAAAAATTCTGTGGAAGTGGAAATTTAACTTCTTAAGAACTAACAGTAAATGAGTCTGCAACTCTTCTTTCACGGTCATTGATGACATTGGCATCATCACATCATTCTCTCAACAGTCTAACTTCAGTCATTTAGGACAAGAAAACTGAATTCAAACCAGGTCAGGCAAAGACAATTCCCAGAAAAATCACTACAATAGTATGCAAAGATTATCAACCATTCAGCGTTGTTGAGGATGAAGGATTTATAGAGTTGATTAAGTATCTTGAACCTTGATATGCTATCCCATCTCTTAAGCAAATTTCTAATACAATAATTCCAGAACTTTACATAGAAGTGGAAAGACGAATAAAATAAGAGCTCCAAATTGCAAACTGCATAGATGTTACGACAGATATGTGGACCTGGACTATAATGTTAAATATATATGTATTGTAGTGATACCATTTGAAGAAGTGAGCCACACTGGTGAAAATATAGCCAGTTTTTAAAAGTAAACTTAAGAAAATTCTGTTTTAATAGAAAATAAGAGAGAAGAGAAAAGTGGCCGGACCCAACAAAATATTCAGCGAACACATACAAGACACAGTGGAAGAATTCCAAACCAATGGAGAGAGTCAACATTAAAGATATTATATAGGGAAAAAGGAGACCCAATGGGATATAGACAAATACAGAGAAGTGGCTCTAGAAAACACCTAATTCAAGTTATTCTCCAAAATAATAACGGAAAAAATAAAAGAGCACATATACAACCACCTCCCAAAAACTCAAATGGGTTTCAGAGCTGGAATATCAACTATAACAGCAGCACAGCTGCTTCTAGACAACATAAACAAAGCACTCCAAAATAAACGGATGTTCTACATGGTATTCATTGATTTCACCAAAGCATTCGACTTCCGGAAAGAGACTTAGTAACCCAGGAAGTGGAAAAAACAATAGGAGAGAGAAGTATCTGGACAAGAACAATCAAATCAATTCTAGAGTATAATGTGATAACAATATCAATATCTCTAACAAACCCCATACTACAATCAAATGGAGTGTTACAAGGGAACCCAATGAGCTCCATACTGTATGTCCTCACAACTGCCGAACTGTTAACGCTTCCAGAAAAAGAAAGAAAGATATCTATATATGCCTTTGCAGATGACATGTAACGCGAGCGCTGGAACACCCTATGAAAGCAGCTGAGAGCGGGAGACGAGGGAGGTCCGTGTTAGCTACGCCCTCCCCTCGTTTGTCTTATAGTGGTGACAGGCGGTGGTGACGGAGGAAAAACATGACTGTGCCGTCTGTTTCTGTCCACCTGGTTCTCGATCATTCTTTTACTGGAACATTCTCGCGGACACTGGAAGGCGGCGATATTCCTATATAAAGGGGGGTTGCAGACAGTCAGTGGGTCAGTCAGTTGGTTAGTGAGTGTGAGCGAGGAGACAGTCGCAGTTCTTGGTGTAAGAGTTAGTCAGTGACGTGTTAATGAACGAGAAGATTGTGCAACGGAAGACTGTACGTAACTGGTATGTGCATCGGAGTTTATGTAATCGCGAGTACAAGTGAAATTGTAACGGACGAACTGGTGAATTGTAATTGTGTGCAGCAAGTAATTCTGTGTAATTGGCAAGTGTTAAACTGTAAGTCGGTGGAAATAAAGAACATTTTTGAGTGGTGAAATTGGACTTTTCATTTCACGAACCCACAAAGTCACAGTATGTCCTCACAACTGCCGAACTGTTAACGCTTCCAGAAAAAGAAAGAAAGATATCTATATATGCCTTTGCAGATGACATAGCACATGGTTCATCACACATACAAAAACTACAAAAGACATTAGAAGAAATGGATAAATGGTGCACTAAGAATACTTTGATTATAAATATATCAAAAACAGAAATGATTATCTTCTGAAACACAGACAAAGCTCCCGCAACAGTCAAAATTAACATCAGAGGGCAAAAACTTGAAATAGTACAAACAGTGAATACAATTACAGCAATGCACAAAATAAACAACATTCGGATGATAACCCTTGAAACAGTAATGAAATTATTCAAAGCAAAAATTATGCCTTTATTTTATATGGAATTGAGGCTAAATGGGAACAACTGACAGAAAAATCCTAGAAACATTAGAAAAAGAGGATTATCAAAAATGACAAGATCAAGACTGGTTTATCTCCTAGCAAGAGAACCATTCTTAATTGAAGACATCAGACTTCAGTAGTTGCTGCAATACACCAAAGCTTTTGGAAACCAAGTAAAAAGTATGGAGAAGAAGAGGGAAAATGTGTGGCTAGAGTTCTTTGCTACAAAGGCAATGACAGAACATAGACGACAGCGAACTTCAAACCCCAAAACATAGTGACAAGACTGTCAGTTCACGAATTCCACCACCTCATGTGCACAAATAAGATGTATCACGAACCGTCTGAAGAATGTATATGTAAACTGTGCAACAAAATGTGCAAACGATACCACCTTGAATGGTGCGGAAAAAGATTGATATCAATATGTGACTATGCAAAAGCAAAAAGCTAACTAGTTTACAACTAACAATGCACAATTTGTGTGCTTTTCAGATTATTAATTGATAAATTAATTATCATGATACATGATAACGGTCACAGTGTTATAAATGTTATAAAGTTAGGAAACTTTACCCACCCATCGTGTTTAGGTCATATATTCCAACTTATTTTGAAGCTTGAACTTTTCACTTTAAAAAATATTGAAGTGTCATTTCGTCATGTAGGAATCTGGTTGGGAGTTTCAAACACTTCTCAAACTCCACCAAGATTCCTAAAACGGCACAGAAGCATATTTCTTTTCTGCAACACTGCTTGATCAGGATGCATATAAGCAGTGGAATTCAACTCTTAAATATGCTAAGAAGACTTTAGCAGCTAAAGAGGGCCATAGTTTTTGTATTCTCTTATGTCTCCTTACCAGTGAATCTTAGAGTATCGCAATTGGATCTTTTTAATACACTGATATATTAAATATTCATTTTCAGTGACAATGTCAAAAGTGATACCCATTGTGAACAGTGTTGTTTCTGAATTGGAAAAGCCTCAGACAGGACATCAGAAATTGCGACTGTTCGGCAGTCATTGCTAAATGAAATGAACGTGAGGTATAAATCCATTGAAGAAAATGAAATATGTTCCATTGCAACACTGTTATTTCCCCACTTAAAAGGACAAGATCTTCGCAGCCCCAGTGCTCTTAGTTGTGCCGAAGACCAACTGGTGGGCCTTGTTGACCTAGAGAAATGTCCTACATCCAAAAAGATATAATTGATAATACTGACATACTCATAAAAATTGATCAGTTCACAAATTTTTCTGTATTTTATCTTAGATGTCATCTGCTGCAAAGCCCCAGAAATTGCTAGGAATGTGGAACCTGTTAAGTACTATTATGCAAGAAAATAATCAGATTCACTGCCAGTTAACAGTTCCTCAAGAATAGATCACTGCTATCTGAATACAATTTGTTACCTCCTCTTTCTAGTGCACTGGATTATTGGAAAATAAATCCAACATTTCCAAAGCTAAACTAAAAAAAAAAAAGTGCTAAATATTTGTGTATTCCAATTCCACCTTCAACAGTTTTCTCTGAAAGTCTATTTAGCACAGCTGGACTCATGTTACAGAAAAAGAAGTAGACTTTACATCAAAAGTAGAAAATGCTAGTATTTTTTAACAGAAACTTACAAAAGTGGACTGTTTCAAAAACCATTTTGCTTTAAAAAGTCTAATAAACAATACACTGGTAGTTAGAAATTTTGTATCATTAAATATGTTCACCTAATTAGTTTCATTGGCATTATACAGTTCTTCCAACATTCTATTTTGTATTGAAACCAGAAGTTGAAATGACAGTATCAAGTATCAAAGTATCAGGTATTGTGGAAGATATTATATATCGGTATCAAGAAAAACTGGTATCGACCTCTCCCTAATAAATATAAAAATTGTGAGTAATTATTTAAGTAAAGTTTAAGAGAGGTATATAAGTATAAGAGAAAGCTAAAATTAAAAGCAGTCCTGTAGGATTCATAGAATAGAAAATTATAAATAAAGATAGGATTATAAGAGTAAAAATCTGATGTGTTTCATTCATGTGACATTCTCTGCCCTTTATCAAAGA
This sequence comes from Mantis religiosa, assembly GCA_030765055.1. Classification (NCBI taxonomy): domain Eukaryota; kingdom Metazoa; phylum Arthropoda; class Insecta; order Mantodea; family Mantidae; genus Mantis; species Mantis religiosa. Next base: position 42,070,024 of record CM060955.1, read on the forward strand.
CAATAACAGTAGTCAAATGCTAAAATTCTGGACGGTATCTACTGGTCTTTGAAATGCATGCAGTCAGAAGAAACAACATAACGTGAGGGCTGGCCCCTTAGCTCAGTCAGTAGAGCACCTGCCTGCTGTGCAAGGGGTCCCGTGTTTGATTCCCAGCTGGGGGTGGGAATTTTTCTCCAACCAAGATGATTCCCCAGAGTCTGGAAGTATGAATGAGAGTGTATACAAAGTACAAACAACCCAACGTACATGAGTTAACACTGTTGATATGTTCCAAAGCAGAACGGCCTCCGATATGACCACTGCAGTTAAAGGCAGGGTATAAATGGGGGGAACATAATTTTGAAAGGACTTTAATAGCAGAACGAAGTATTGAACAGTTCAAACCAATAATAATGGATATCTTGAAAATGGTGTATGCTAATAAAGTTATTTTAATTATTACTGTTATATTTATGTATTTATTTATTGTTTCATTTATACCCTGCCTTTAACTTCAGTGTTCATATCAGCAGTCTTTCTTTTGGAACAGTATGCTTATAGGTAGGGTTGTGATAAAATGGTTTTACCTTTTGCCACTTTTGTGTTTTGAAATGCAAAGCTTGTGGTTTTGTATATGGAATAAAAAGAAGTATTTCAGAAAGTGGAGTGCCATTGTTACTAAAATTAGGCAAGTGAGTCAACCTTGTATATACTTTTCTCCACTTACAAGTTTTTTGATGAAGACTAGTTTCTGGGAACTTCTTCCCTATCGTCAGTTCTGTGGTTGACTGATGATGCATCCGTTATCTGCATCTGGCTTGGTATCGTGCTGCCATCTTGTTGTGATTCTCAGACCAAAAGTGATGTGCTATGGCCGACTTGTCCATGTGTTTGAATTTAATATTTCTGAAGTGTTCTTTCATTCTTGTTCCTAGATTCCTTTTGGTCTTACCAATGTATATTGTATCACAATCCTGGCAGCTCATTTGGTAAATGCCTGATAATTGAGTTTTCGGATTGCTGTTTTTTAGAGGGTGGTTTAGTAAGTTGCGGATGTTGTGTTTGTTCTGAGGGGCTAATTTTATGTTGAAGCTCTTAAATATCTTTTCAAATTTTTTGAAGTATTTTGGATGAAATGTAAATTTGCCATATCTGGTGTTTGGGTTTTCTAGTTTTTTTAACGTAGTAATGTCCTTTAAGTTTTTGTTTCTTTTGTGTCTGTAGAACAATTTTGTGATGAAATTTGTGTTATAGTTGTTCAATTCTACAACGTGGTGTATGTGAGTGTACTCCTGTTCATATTCTGTTTTTGTTAGCAGAATGTTGATTAATCTGTGAACCAAACTATGGAATACTGCATATTGATGTTGTACTGGGTTGAATGGGTTACATTTAATGTAATTGTCAACATGTGTTGCTTTTCTGTTACCTTTTCTTGATTTGAAAATTGTTAGAACACCAACAATTACAATTTGGAATATACAGAAAAGCAACACGTGTTGACAATTACATTAAATGTAACCCATTCAACCCAGTACAACATCAGTATGCAGTATTCCATAGTTTGGTTCACAGATTAATCAACATTCCTCTAACAAAAACAGAATATGAACAGGAGTACACTCACATACACCACGTTGTAGAATTGAACAACTATAACACAAATTTCATCAAATAATTGATCTACAGACACAAAAGAAACAAAAACTTAAAGGACATTACTACGTTAAAAAAACTAGAAAATCCAAACACCAGATATGGCAAATTTACATTTCATCCAAAATACTTCAAAAAATTTGAAAAGATATTTAACCGCTTCGCCGATGGCCATTTAAACGCTTCAGTGGCCGGAAACGGATACCCAATAAACAGAACAGGACATTTAAATTGTTAAATGCTGTAAAAATGCATCATAAATACAATTCCATATCTTCCGTATTTATTAAGTTATTTAAACGAAACAAAAACTGGTTTAAAGCTCATTAAAGGCAGTATAAATATACAGTAACAATAAAGTAGAGACTACATTAATAAATTGTTGAAATTTCACTACTTTGTTTCGCTGTAGCAAAAGCCATTCTTTGTGCCGAACGCGCCTAATATGTGAATCATTTTCTTTTGTGTATACGAGCCATAGTATGTATGTATAGCTACGCAAGCGTCTTCTCAGGTTCAAGTTTAGTTTATTTATGCTATGCCAAGCGATAATATGACGAGAATATGTTGCGTCACACACTCACACACTGGAATGAAAACTCTGTCAGCATCTGTTATTACAGTGTTTCTCAACCAAGGTTTCTAGTAGCCTTATGCAGCAGTTTTCGCTCTGTATTTCAGCTATTTATACTCTCTCTGTGTTCAGAGAGATTTCTTGTAGCTATCGAGAACTAAATGAACGGCACATTTGAAATTGTTAAATTTCAATGTTAACCATGGCTTATCCCGGTAATGTAGCAAATAAATTAGCTTGGGTATGATGTGTACAGGTTTCTGATATTACTGTAGAAAATCTGGAAGATTTGTTGTACGATTATGAAGGAGATCTTTAGGACATACGTAGCAGTGACGTGTACTGGTCTACAGCTGGCATGTTAGCTACTCCATTGTTTGGGGAAATGGCGGGTCAAATATGGGTGATACGGATCAGCTATTACCAGCTATCCCTCTTTACGGAAAACAGTTAAATGGTAAAAAAAAAAAGTATTTTTGTACCACTGGATGTAACTATGCACAGTTGTTTAGTAATTATCAGAGCTGTAAAAGACATTCATCTACCTGTACTGGCGCGTATAAAGAGCTCGTAACCTAATTGAGCATTATAATACTCAGAGGCCTCTTTATACTAGGGGGTAGCAAAATTCACCACATCATCCCTCATACTTGAGAGAAAACACTTTCCTAAAAGTATACCACCCACACCCAAAAACTTGTAACCATTTCGAAAATGTGTAGTGTGTTGCGAAAAAGAAGTTCGCAAGGAAACCAATATTATTTGGTGTGAATCTGCAGATGTGCCCTTGGGTGTTTATCCAGGTTTGGAGGTGTACAATTCAAAAAGAAACCTTTAAGGATACGTTTACATTCCTTATAGAACTAATTTAAATTGATTGTAAAACAGCAAGATTAAAATAATTGGCGTTAACTGAGCATTAAATGCATGTATGCGCAGGACGTCTATACACGTCCATATCGGTTTGGGGCACTTTAACTTGGACGTCATATGACGTCCATATCGGTGAAAGGGTTAAGAGCTTCAACATAAAATTAGCCCCTCAGAACAAACACAACATCTGCAACTTACTAAACCACCCTCTAAAAAACAGCACACCGAAAACTCAATTATCAGGCATTTACCAAATGAGCTGCCAGAATTGTGATATGATATACATTGGTAAGACTAAAAGGAATCTAGGAACAAGAATGAAAGAACACTTCAGAAATATTAAATTCAAACAAATGGACAAGTTGGCCATAGCACATCACTTTTGGTCTGAGAATCACAACATAAAACAAGAAATAGAACTGATCAAACAGGCAAAGAAACCTCTGGAACTACAGATTTGGGAAAACATATTTATTACGAAGAAACAGGACCTCTTGATGAATTTTGAAATTCCCACCGTAGATGACATCATCAAACTTACCAGGACATTAGATGGCAGCACGACACCAAGCCAGATGCAGATAACGGATGCATCATCAGTCAACCACAGAACTGACGATAGGGAAGAGGTTCCCAGAAACTAGTCTTCATCAAAAAACTTGTAAGTGGAGAAAAGTATATACAAGGTTGACTCATTTGCCTAATTTTAGTAATAATTGTGGTTTTGTGTTTTTATTTGCTGCATTCTTGACTAAACAGAAGCTGAACATGAGTTGATTTAGCTGTTAGTATTCAGTTTAACTGTTTTAAATTTATTATATAGGTAGCTTAACCCTAGAGCACTAAGCCTTGTTATTTTTACTATGTACGATTGCCAATCCTATAGTGTTTACGCCACAATTATTTCCTTTTCAGTAGCTTCCTAGCTTTTGAAGAGCTTGGTCAGTAGTGTGCATTGTTGAAATCGGATGCAACAGTACCTTGTTAGTATGTGCGAAGATTTACGAAATTACACAAGTTGAGTGCAAGGAAGCAAATTTATTTTTGTAATAATCTGAATTTCGCAAAGAGGACTTGTAATAACAGTTCCGGAAAGCAGTTGAATTGTTGCTTTCAATCCTTTCAGATGAATATTCTGCATGCAGATGACCCAAATTTTGGAGAAAAAGTTATTGTAATGCTTCTTAAAGAAGATAGTGGCTCTGAGATTGATTTTAGCTCTGATGAAGAAATTGATAATGTAGAGTCTGATGATGTAATAATGACTGATACAAATGTTGAAGATATAATAGGATCAAATATTGGTATGTGTATAAGCAGTGATGCAAATTCTCCTCTAAATAAAATGGTTGTTTTATCGTCAACTGCTCACGATCAGGCCACTGTCAATAGCTCTAATAACAAACAAAATATAACAGAAGATTATAATGCTACCAAATTTGGAGTGGACGTCCTTGATCAGATGTGTAGCACCTACACCTGTAGCTGGAAAATGCGGTGATAGCCACTGTGTGTGTTTTATGGCATGATGAATATTGGCTGTGTAAATGCCTGGATTATCTATAGTCAAAATAATCAGACCCAAGGGACACACAAATTGGCAAGAAAAGACTTTCTAATACGTTTGTCTCAGGAACTCAACCGTGCTGTGGATGGCAAAGAGACTGGAGACTCCCAGTTTACAAACACACCTTTGTATAGTTATACAGGATATTCTTCCAGAACAGTCAGCTTTCCAAAGATAAAAACCACAGGCCACTGGCAAGATAATGATTTGTCGTGTCAGTCCTTCTAAAAAAAAGAGCAAATCTCTGTATAAATTGTTGTGAGGTGAGATAAACTGAGACAAAATGAGACAAAAGAGACAGTTCTAAGTAAGTCAAGATAATATTTTATCAGGTAGCATAAACATTTGTGAGATAATAGTAATGTATTTTGTAATGGAAATAAACAGTAATAAATTTTAGGAGGCTTAGTGTTTATGTACTGTGACTGCGAGGGTTACATAGAATCAAAAGTCTGGTTTGTAGAAATTTAGAATGCTATTTATTGCAGTAAAAATATGTGAAATTGACAATCAGCTGTCTTCAGGGTCGACTCAGTGCTCCGCTGCACGTAAACAAATGAAAGAAATCACTGCGGTACGCTTTAAAAGTCCACTGCCGTAATAACCATCACACAACTCTATAGTGACCATTACACGAACTCTACTTCTAACACTTGCCGGTATTTATACCTTCAGTCTTTGTTTCTAGAAAGCCGTAGACCTTCCGAGAACATTCGCGGCGGCAAGAGAAAGACAAAATTCCGGAGCCTCTCTTTGTCTCTTTCTTCCTCTTGGCAAGCATCCAGCTCTCCTGCCCACGCGCGCAGCTCCCGTTTTTCACGGCAAGCACAACAATGCCGTCGTGACATTGCCCCCTTCTCAAGGCTGGTCGTCCCGAACAGCACCATCTTAATGGGCCATACGATCAAGGTGTACCACCAACATCCTTCCTCGGGGCACCTTCCAGATGCGGTAGACCACGTTAATTCTCTTTACAACCCGGTACGGTCCTTGCCACGGTTGTTGAAGTTTTGGGCAGCGTCCCTTGGTCCGGGTGGGACGGTACAACCAGGCAAGGTCACCTTGCTGGAATCCTTGGCTGTTGGCTTGCCTGTCGTACCGGGTGTTCATGTGGTCAGTCGTCATCTGGTTGTTCTGACGAACCATTTTATGCATGTGGTGGAGGTGGTCGAGGTTTCCCACATACTCGGTTGTTGGCTGCTTCGCTTCCGGGGGGCTCCTAAAGTCCAGGTCACAAGGGAGGAGTAGCTCTTGGCTGAACATTAAGCTTGCTGGCGTAAACCCAGTGATGCTTGTTGACGAGTGGTAAGCCACCAAGAACAGTGGCACTTTGACGTCCCAGTCTCGCTGATGGTTGGCCATGACCTTCCTCAAGTGTTCCTCTAAGGTCTTGATGTACCTTTCGACCATGCCATCCGACTGGGGATGTAGAGGTGTTGTGCTGGTCTTGTTCACCCCAAGTCTTTCCAATGCCTCCTTCATCAGGTGGGACTCGCAATTGGTGCCCTGGTCGCTGTGGAGCTCTAACGGCACCCCAAAACGGCACAACAACTGCTACACGAGGCAGTTGGATATCGTCTTCGCCTCCTGGTTCGGGATGGCATACACCTCCGGCCACTTGGTGAAGTAGTCCACGGCCACAATTAGGTACTTGTTGCCTTGGTTGGACACTGGGAATGCTCCAGCTATGTCGACAGGTACTGCTGCATGCGACCCCGGCTCTTAGTGTGGGAGCCGCGAGTCGTCGCGCACACGTGACATTAACGGCACCATCTCTCGGCGACTGCTCGGAGCCTCAGTAGTAGCCTGTCGGAGTTTGTCGATCGTTCAGTTTGCTTCCAGGTGTCCTCCAGAAGTACCTGCGTGCACTTCCTCCAAGACTTTCGGGATCTTACTCCGGGGAAATACCAACTGTTCTCTCTGCGTCTTCCCATGGGTGATACCCATACCCGGAACAGCACGTCCTCTTTGGCCTTCAGTGAGTCCCATTGGGCCCAGTACCACTTGTATGCAGCGCTTCTGGGTGCGATGTTCTCCCAGGTTTGTCTTGTCCTGCCTCCACTTCTCTCAAAAGTGACCCCAAGTCGGCGTCTGCCAGCTGCTCCCTCCTCAGGCCTGCGCTATCCCATCCGTCTGCAGGCACTGCCGTGACCACTCTGACAGCTGCAGCACGCTCCTTCTTTTCCACTCTTGTGCTTTGGCCGCACTCTTCTGGGCAGGGTCTTCGGGACATGGCGTCTACGTTGGCGTGGCTCTTCCCTCTAAGATGTTCGGAGTTGAAGTCGTACTCTTGCAGCCTATGGACCCAACGGGCTGTCTGGCCCTCCAGGTTTCTAAAGCTAAGTAACCAAATTAGGGCGGAATGATCAGTCCTCAGTTGGAATGGCTGGCCCTACAGATACTTGTGGAGGTGTTCGAAGGTCTTCACTACCGCCAGCAGCTCTTTGCCGGGTGACGCAGTAGTTCACCCGCTCGTGACCGTCCTGAACTTGGGATAGGACGCCTCCAATGCAGGTGTCGGTTTTCACAATGAAGGTGCCGCCTGGTTGTGAAAATCCCAAAATAGGTGCAGTGCAAAGTGTTTGCTTCAGCTGCTGGAAAACGCCTTCGGCGTCCTGCGTCCATGTGTAGGGCCGGTGTATTCTATCAGGTGGGTGAGGGGCTTGTCGATGTTGGAGAAGCTCTTTATGAAGCAGTGGTAATAACTGCACAGCTCCAGAAAACAGCGCAATTGTCGCTTATCTTTTGGATGAGGCCAATCTCTCACAGCCTGTCTTCTCCGGGTCTATGGCCACTCGGATTGGTGAGGCTATGTGGCCCAAGTAGTTGACTTCCTTGCGTAGGAGCTGGCACTTCTTCACGTTTAGCTTCAGGTTGGTCGCCTGCAGTCTCTGTAGCACCTCACTCAGGTCTTTGAGATGGTCTTCGAATATCTTGCCGACAATGATGGTGTCGTCCAGGTATAGCAGGCAGGCGCCGTAAGTCAATCCTCTTATTTCTTGCTCCATTAGGCGTTGGAAGGTAGCTGGTTCATTGCAGGGACCAAAGGGCATAACTGTGAACTGCCAGAGCTCTTGGCCTGTCGAGAATGCGGTCTTCTCCTTGTCTCTCGGGTCTAGAGCACCTGCCAGTAACCCGACTTCAGGTGCATGTTCAGAGCTTTCAGTCTTCTGCCAACGATGCCCTTCATCATGGCGTTCAGGAACTTGGTGTTGCTGTCGGCCTTTCCCTCAAAGTCGTTAACGCGGTTCGCCAGGTCTTCGTCGCGCTCGTCCACTTGATCCATCCGCTTGGTCAGCTCCGTGATGTCATCCCTCCCGCCGGCCAACTGCTCTTCAAATTTGGCGACGAGGGCCTTGATCGCAGCCTTCATTTCTGTGGCCAGGCTATCGTTCACCGCTTTCATTTCCGTTGCCAGGCTGTCATTCACCGCATTCATTTCCATGGTTAATTCGGCCTTCGTTTCGATCATCTTCGCGACCAGGTTATTGGCGGTTTTCAGCTCCGCGGCTAGGTTGTTATTTGCCGCTTTTGTCTTCATGGCCAGGGTGTTATTCCCTGTTCTCATTTCTTTCAGCTCGGTGGTGAGGTTGTCGTTTGTCATCTTCATTCTTTCAGCTCTTCTAAGTTTTTCGTCAATGCGGCTTCCATCGTCGTTATCCCGTTCCTGACACCAATGTGACTGCAAGGGTTACATAGAATCAGAAGTCTGCTTTGTAGAAATTGAAAACACTCTTTATTGCAGTAAAAAGACATGAAATTGACAATCAAACAAATGAAATAAATCACTCCAGTACAATTCAAACGTCCACTGTAGCAATAATTATCACACAACTCTATGCTGACCATTACACAAACTCTGCTTCTAACACTTACTGGTATTTATACCTCTAGTCATTGTTTCTAGAATGCCCTAGACCTTCCAAGAACATTCACGGTATCAAGAGAAAGACAAAAAATTCTGGAGCCTCTCTCTGTCTCTTTCTTTCTCTTGAAAGCGGCCAGCTCTCCTGCCCATGCGTGCAGCTCCCACTTGTCGCGGCAAGGACAATGATGCCATCGGTGACAATACTTTAGGAATAGGGTTAGTGTTCTAGGTTTAATATTTAAAAGTAGTTGAAATAACTGCATAAAGTATTAATAAGTAAATGTTTCCTCCTTTGACAAACATTTTTGGGTTACCATTTTGTAATACTTTAATTTAGACAATAGGAATACAAGAAACCAGAATAACTCTGTAAATTAATTTTATTTGCAGAAAACTAATAAAATGTAAATACTTTTTATAGCAGTGTTTATAACAGTTAAATATACAAACACAATTTTTTTCTAAATATGTAAGACAAAATTTAGTTATAGACAAGTATTAGGTAATGTAACACAATTAATATTCAGTGTAAACATTCTAGATTTATCATAAAAGAAAGCCTAGTGCTCGAAAATATTTATTAAATACATATCCTTTAAGAAAAAAATTAGGTAGTAACATTAAATGATAAGTTACGCTTCCTTTTAAAATGCTTCCAAAGAAATCACTGCAAAATAGCACATTCAGTAGCGGCTTGAAGATTTGTAATTAAAATGTGTAAAATGAACAAATTACCTTCAGCAAAACAGATAATGAGTCTCTCTGCATTAGATAAAGTACTTTGAGAATCTCTTTGAGTCAACATTTGAATTTGAGTGCAATTCTCTCATGCTGCAGTAGCTGCTTAATGGTTTGAATAATTACAGCACTACCTTTTTTTTAAAATAAAAAATGTACCCACATTTCCATCTTAAATGTTGTGAAAAACGGTGCAAAATCTTATACATCTGCAAAGTACATTGCAGATTGAAACTGTAAGCTCCACCTCATACACATGGATATTGGAAAAGCATAAACTTTGTTTTCATTGTCATTGTCAATTCTGCTTCAAGAAAGCTGTGTATCCATTTTTCCGCTTACAAGTATTTAAAAAAAAAAACATTTTTGTCTTCACTACCTGGGTATAATTCTATTTAGTTCTTTCAATTCCTGTTGGAAGTATTTTACCCTCTAGTTTTATTTTGTGGGCCCAACATTGTGCTCAGTTTATTTCAAGTTCCTCACTATTTTAAGTTTATTTCTATGGATTCTTTAAGAGAAAAAGCAAGTAATTGAAGTTCATGTTTTGCATTTCTCTACAATTACCAACATTCAATTTAATTAACTAAACCTTTTGGATGGTTGGTGTAAAGTATTATTGATACTGATACAAAATAAATCCAGGATATGAGAATCTGTCCTTTGTCTACTACTGAATGCTACCCTCTGGTTCAAGCTGGTTCAAGCAGTCAGCCCCTACAAAGCTGCTAATGAATGACTTTAACCTTCAATCTTGTCCTATTATTTTAAGTCTACAAGATTCTCGTTCTCAAGGTCATTTTTAATTACCATTTGTATGATAAAGAGCAAAATTCAGAATGTTTAAAGTGGGAAAGATTGATGCTATCTCACGTGCCACTTAATATTTCCCCTCTTTCCCCTCTCTTACATGCATTCATTCCATCAAGCATTAGCAGGAAATGACTACTTAAACTTGCTTTGTAAACAAGAGAGGAACAGCAGAATACAGAGCAGTAGTAATGTTGGGTGAGTTAATGTACCCATAGAACTGTGTAATATGGGTAATGTATCTACATTTATTTAATCTTTTCTCTGCATTTGTTGAAATATTTCTAAAAAGTGCTTTAAACACCTCAGCAGAAGCTTTGAAAGAGTTATTACTAAGGAACATATCCATAGAAACAAGAAAACCCTGACAGCAATTTTTTTCAGTAATACAGTTTAAAGACAGTTGCTTTTCAGAAGTCGGAAATTTATTTGGTGACATTGAATGACCTTGAAGTACAGCACTTGTTTATGCTGACATGTGACACTGTTGAGGTGCATTGATAGTTCTAGTCCTCAGTGTGCATGTGATTTTTACAGCGTTTTAAAAAACAAGAAAAATGTAGTGAAAAGTTTTCCCGATAATTATGTGAAGTAAGTGAATGCAGGTTTTCAGTCACTTGATTTTGTTGTCAGATCGTGATAGTTGGACATTATAATGTGACTTAAAGAAAAATTAAAGAAAGTGTTTTAAAGACAATAACACTTGGTTGAAAAATACCTCACCTGTTGTATTCACAAGATTTGTTCAATTCTCTCTTTTACAAACTAAATTGATGGGCTAAATTTATGTTGACTCAATGAAAAAATAAGTAGCTACTTGGAAAATGTATTTCAAAATTAAGACTAATAAATAACTAGAATATTTTGACAATGGTTAATGCCAGAAAACATTTTATATACTTGATATAAATTGTATTCAGAGGCTATTCCCAGGTCATTCAAGATATACATTTTGTTTGTTATGCACATATCTTAAATATATGGTATTTTAATAGAAATATTAAATCCATTTCTGGGGAAAAAAGAAGATACTTTCAGTGTAAAGGATAGTTTATGTTTGGGATTTTGTAGAAAATCTTAAGTTACATCCTTGGAAGATACTAAGATTAAATAATGAGTTTGCTATATAATAAATATTTTGTTTTTGAGTTATGCAACTTTTTCTAAAATGATATTTTTATTATTAAATGAATCCCAGAATGCATATTTCCAGTGAAATCGTTTACTCCTAAACTTTCAGTTGGATTATAATTTCAATATCTACAATACAAGTAGTAGAGAAAGTGAATTTCAGAATTTGTATATATTTGTTTTCTTACATAATATTAATGCTTTTAAAGCCTAATTTGTTTAATATGAGATACCAATTATCACATTTTATATACACAAAAGCTTTTGCTTTATAAAGAGGTTCTCAAATTATAATTTAGAGGAATGTATTGAGCTGTCGTCCATCAAGAATAACAATTGGTCCGACATGTATAAAATCAGGATTTCACGATAAATTCAATGAAGTTTTACTTGATGTTTCTGCACTGTTTTAATTCCTGTCTTCCTGTCAAATATTTTCAGTAAAGTCATTTAATAAGATTTGTATAGAATCAGACTGAAAAATCAGTGCCATAGCCAGGATTTAAACCACTGATCTCCTGATCTCCATCCGGTTGCTCTTAACCATTGAGCTACCATGGCCATTTAATTCTCCAGCTGACCCGTATTTTTTCTGATAAAGCATTAGGGGTTCTCATGTACAATGAATTATATGAATTAACTAGAATACTATGTTGCTTAAATTAATTGGGAGTCGATTAATAACACAAAACAACTCTCACTTTTAAACTTTCCCAGAACATGTTTCTGAGGCCTTCCCTCTATCTTCAGCCGGACATCGACTAGTTCTCATTGGTGTAGCTGGCAATATTTTGTCATCGGTCTCCTCTGGTGGCGCTTCGAGGAACTTGCTGAACAAATCTTTCTGGGGGATGTCGAAATTGAATACTTTGTTCCTATTTTTTGAAATAAAGATTTGTTCCCATGTGGACAGTTCTCCTTTTCCTGTTGTATGTTTTAGTAATTTTGGTTCTGGATTTATGTTGTGGTTTTTTTCCCAAAAATGCGTGGCAACTGCTGATTTTTCTAATTGTTTGTATTTTATGTTCCTAAAGTGTTCCTTTGCTCTTGTTTCTAAATTTCTTTTGGTTTTTCCAATATAAATTTGACTACAGTCACAGCATTCAATTTGATATATCCCAGATTTTTTGTTAGATGGAATGGCATCTTTGATGTTTGAGCAAATTAGTTTTTTTAAGGAGTAATGGTTCACTGGAGCTAGTTGAATTTTTTGTTTTTTGAAGACTTTTTTGAATTTATCAAAGGCCCATGGATGGTAAGTGAATTTTTTGAAGATCATTTTAGTTTCTGTAGTGGAGAGGGTTGTGGTTTCCTTTAGTAGTTTCTTCTTATTTGCTAAGTTCACTTTTTTGTCTACTAGTGATTTGGGAAAGACATTTTTCTGTGCTATTTCAATAATTTTGTTGTATTCTATTTTGTATTCTTCTGTTGTGAGAGGGATGTTGACCAGTCTGTGTGCTAAACTATTAAAGATTGCCTGTTTGTGGGATCTTGGATTGTAGCCATTAGCTTTTATGTAGTTGTCTGTCTGTGTTGGTTTTCTGTAAGTGCCAAAGTTTATTCTATTTTTATTTCTGATTATTTTTAGATCTAAAAATGGTAGATACTCATCTTTTTCAACTTCTACAGTGAACTTGATGCTTTTTTCTTGAATATTTAAAAGTTTTAGTGCATCACTGATGTGTTTTTTTGGCACTATGGCAAATATGTCATCTACATATCTTTGCCAGAGTTTGAACATCCATGGGAAACCTTTAGTGATCCTTATTTCTAGTGCACTCATGTACAGATCGGCCAGGAAGGGTGATAAGGGGTTGCCCATTGCTAAACCAGAAGTTTGATGGAAATATTTTGTTTGAAACTGGAAGAAATTCTGTTCTATGCATAATTTGGTAAGTTCGATGTAATCTGAAATTTCAAGTGATGACATTCCAAGTGATTTGAGCCATTTTTCTATCAATGTTGGGAGTTGTTTAACTGGTATGCTGGGAAACAGTGATTTAATGTCAAATGAGACTAGTGTGTCCTCTTCATTTAGTTCAGTATCCTTAATGTGTTCTATAAGTTCATAGGTGTTTTTGAGGCTTAGGCTATCGAATTTTGCAAATGAGTTGAATTTGTTTATTAGCCACTTTGCAAGTTTGTATGTTGGTGAATTTATACTGCTAACTATAGGTCTCATTGTTATGGATGGTTTGTGTATTTTGGGTAAGCCATAAAGTCTAGGTAAGGTTGGGTTATCTGGTTTAACTGCATATTTGTTTGATATTATACTTGATTTTGTTATTGTTTTTTCAAATGATTTTATGCAAACTGTTAATGGATTTTTGTTAATGGTTTCATATTCACTGTTAGTTAGCATTTCTTCCATTTTTTCAAGGTAATCAGATTTATCCATCATGACTATTTTGTTACCTTTGTCTGCCTTGGTGTATATGACGTTTTTTTGTTTCAATGAATGGATAATATTTTGTTTGCTATTCTGAATGGATCTGGTTTTTATTTCTTCCAAAATATTTTCACATTGGCTTTTAAGTGGATTTTGTTTTGATACTGGTAGACACTGTGCCGAAATGTTTATATCTGCAATGTAGTCCTCAATTTCGTTTGAAAAACTTACGCAAAACTTACTATGTTGCTTACTTCTTTCATATCAGGCTTTTCTGATGAAGCCTATATAGTTTTCCATCAAATGTATAAAGACTAAAATTGAGTCACACCTTTTAAAACTTGTAACTTCACTCATGTCCTTTTACAAAATCAGGAAAGTTTTCGAAACTGTTGCAGTCTCATCATCAGCTGATTAGCAACTCATCACAGTTGCTGGATCTCACGTAATTGGCTCCCTCTCTCGAAAGATTCTTTACATAAGTTCAGTAGACCACTCACTGATGGCACATCAAAATTTAGAATATGTGGAATGTTTTTAATAATAAAAATTTTTTCCCATGTTGTAAGTTCAAGTTTTATTGACAATGGTTTTAGTAATTTGATCTCCTCTCCGATGTGGTGGTTATCATTCTAGAAATGAAAAGCAACTGTTTGTTTATATTTTATGTTCCTACGTTGTTCTGTTAATCTAGTTTTTGAATTTCTCTTTGTCAAACCATATAAAATTTGTCACAGTCCAATTTATCCTATATATGCCTGATTTTTGTTCTGGTGGGATCGTGTTTTTTAAGGGATTATTTAACAATTTCTTGAGTGAGAATCTGTTTTGTGGTGCTAGTTAAATATTCATTCAAACTTTGGAAATGCCCAAGGGTGGTAAGAGGCTGATTAGAGCCTGAATCTTAAAATTTTGTGAAATCGCTCTTCACCTTGCTTCTTCTACTGGGCATTGTCATGCAGGTGAAGAAATTGAAATTGAGCTTTTATTTATGGACGTTCTTTAATGCTGTGGTTCTTAGTGAGCCATTTTATAATGCATGTGACAGACCACTTAATTTTATTCAGAGGTCTCTTTATCAGGTTTGAGGTTTTTTTGCATGCCACAAATCTGTGACATTGGACCACACGCTTTACTTTTCTTATGTAGGAAGCCATGCCAAAGATTTTTACACCCAAAAATCCAGTGATTGTTGAGTTGCAGGACTCCAATACATTCTGTGATCTCCCAATTTTGCAGTGCTCATATACATTATGATTCTTAAGAACTTTTTTACTGTTTTTCTTTCAACAAGTTGGATTTGATTTTTTGTGTAATGAAATTATATGTTTGAAAAATAATTGTTTCCAGGATGTTATTAATCGGCATCTTTTCAAAGAATGTATTTGAGAGGTTGTCTGTCAGATTCTGACCTGTGGATTTGAGGTGTATAACTTCACTGGAATTAGATCTTTCTGCAACATCTATCTTCCAACTGTATTCTACATTCTTTTCTTCTTTTTTTCTATGAGAGATGTTTGTCCTTTCAAAGTGACTTTGTCTTTTTCTGGATGTATATTGTTCACACAGTATTGTTGTACTGATTCAAAAAATACTTGTTGAAACCTGTTGAACATTTGTTAGGAGCAATGTTTTGGATTTTAGAACTCACTGACAAGTATGTAGGCCTACTGACATCTTCATTTTCACCATTGTTACTCTCAAAATGGTCATTACTGCCTGATGCTCATGAATCTTGTAAATCACCTTTTCTTTCATTATCTAGAACTGGAGCTACGTTAATATTCTTAGTTTTAGCTCCACCCAAATGATTTACTTTGACAGGCCCATAGACCCCACATTTCACTCATTCACTCACTCACTCTCACACTCACCCACTCACTCACCCACTCACCTACAAATCCACTTTAGCTCCAGAATATATTCTGAAAGAGAAAAGCTGCAATGTAGGACTACAAATGTGTATCATCTATGAAACTAGATATCAAGTTTACATCAATGTGACACATTATAAATAGTATTTTACATAAAAGTACAACTTGTTATATATACTTAAGTCTAATATTACCTTTGACCAATTATTATTGTTATTTATTAATCCTAAAAAAATCTTAGGATTATATAGATTGAAATCACACTCTCACCTGACATTGATTTTTGTTGCTCCATTTTGAAACCTCTAACTAATTTTCTCTATGTACCAAATCTCTTGCCATTGTAAAGAATTAAGTGTGAAATATCCATTTATGAGGTCAGTATTGCAAATTCTCAGCATATAAATTAATATATAAGTTGCTAGGAATGTGATAAAAGTCTGTTATATAGACATTAATCATTATAGGATTAACTCAGCTTACTATTAATCATACAATAGATTAACAATGTAAAAACTTCTAAACTCCTGAGTGTAACATACATCTATGATTAATAAAAATTTATTTATATTTAAAGATTTAAGAAAGTTTGTTTCTGACAATACTTCCAGGACAATGTATTTTCCATTATTCAGGTGCATGTTACATATGCTGTAGAACTGTGGGGCAGTACCAGTAAAGCAAATTTTAATAAAAAAAATTTCTATGGTGGAGGGGGTGGGACAAAAGCTGTTAGGTACCTTGGTCTCTTGCATGCACAGTCTTGCAGAGGCACTTTTAGACAAATTTTCTAACTCTTCCTGATCTATATACATACAGTACCATCTTACATCTAAATGTAATCAAAGTACAGAATCACTTCTGACAATCATAATGACAATACAAAGAATAAGGATGACTTCTTGTTACTTAAGGAAAATTCTATATTGCTTTACCCAAAGAAATCAAGACAAAAAGTTTCATAAATTCAATAGAGCTTTCAAAAATTTTCATTGAAGAGTATTTATTGTAACATAAGCTGTTGATATATTCTAAACTTCCAGTTTAAATCATGTAATCCCTAGTCTTTGATCCCTGCTACAACTCTCAAAGATATAGTAATCTCTAAAGTTTTACTTTTTAATCTAGGTTTATTAAACATTATGTATTTCATACTTCCAGTCTAAGAGAAGCACAACTCAGAACAGATACATATTGGATTTCTGCTTTTTTATTTTGGCATTTTCAGACATTTATTTTGCAAAATTTTGCTGAGTGCTGGATAGTGAGTGACTTATGCCACTTATTGTTAGTAGTTCTTTAGGATTTACCACAGCACAGTTGCTTTTCTGATTGTGTGTTTATTACACTCTTCTGTCATTGTAACAAAATAAACCAATAAGGTAATATTTCAAAGTATTTTGCTTTACATTTTAAATTAAAATGCTGATTTTATATACACTTGAAATATTTTAAACCTTCTCTTGTAATAGTTTTGTAGGTTTTGAGTTGGTCCTTTCTGATTTAGAGATTCAGTGTATTCTATTAGGGATTGAAAAAACATAATAGTTGAATGTATTTGTTTGTTCAGTAGTTCCTTATTTTGTTCATTTGGCACACGCAGTTGATTTGTCATGTGTTGATATTTATGTTATTAGAAAATTTTTAAAAGAGTTAGGGCTCACTTTCAGCGAAGGTTTAGCTACATCCAGGAATATAACCAAATAACGACAGAATTCATAAATTCTCCAAGTAATTTAACTAATGTATCTCTTTGTATATATTATTTTTAAAACAACATAAAGAAATGGAAGGAAATCTAAAACATTTGTTTGTTGAAAGTATAATTTTGAGAGAGAGTGTAAGAGCACAGCCGAAGTTAGTGACACTAGCATTTTCCAATTTCCTTCATTAAGCCTGTTTCTACATAAAATGTGAATTTGCAGGTCCAGAGCCTAAACAACAAACAACAAGTGGAGTCACAATGAGAGTGCATGCTTCTAGACCACAGTCTATGTTCCAAGAGTCGTCCATAACAAGGCCAAGACCTCTATCAGCAGCAAGTCCTCCAGATCCTGCCCGTCTGCTTGCTGAAGTGGGTCAGGCACGCATCAAACCACTTGCTTCTACTAGCCCTATTCTTGCTGGTCTGCAAGTCAAGCAGGAATCAATGAAACCTGCCAACAGCACGAGTTCTTCCACAAGCCCTGTGCTTAGCAATCTTTTAGCCAAACCTGCAGACTCCACAAGCCCATCATCAATGTCAGACCCAGATCTGCTGGCTAGTCCAACCCCTCGCAGTCCTGGCCTCTCATCTGGTTCATCTGTAACATACAAACAGTTCACAGAATTAAGAGAAAAGGTTAGTAACATAGATTACTTAACTTTTACAGGAGATATTGAAGGCTTTACACAATAGGCAAAATAAAACATAATTTTAAAACTTCATTCTAACAAAATATGGATACATAAAGAATTTTTATTTAGTTTTCATAAGAATAACAATTCCTCATATTGTTGCATCTTTAATATTCGATGACCATGGATTCAGAATTTCTAGCAACAGGTTATATCAAAAAGAAGGATAGTGTGGAAGAAAATAGCTCAAATGTGATTAACATTCTTGGCAGAGAGATTGGGATTTTAAGGTACTTTCCTATGAAGGGTTGACTATACTAATATTCTAAAGCATGATTAAGAGAGAGTTTGCTTATAAGACATAATTACATTACAAAACATGGCCCAGTGGACCTCATACCTGAAGGCCAGGGTGAAATGCCTGCACTGTCTTGTTATCACATTGAGAAAGACCACATGGAACACGGCTTAACTCGCTACCAAAGGTGACAACACATCTACGTATTCAAAGATGCTACAATATCTACAGGTGGCATCAAGGATGGAGTAAAAGACACATTATTAACAAATTCTGTACAACAAAAGTGTTATGAAAATTGAAACATTGGTATATAAAGAACAGTGTAATTTCATAGGTTCAAATAATTTTCAATTAATTTAATATTTGAAGAAAAAAAAGTAGTAAAAGAGCTGTTAAAAATAATAATAGAAAATGACATAAATTAAATAATTTATAATAATAGAATATAAACTGTACAAATGCTAAATCTGATGGTTATACAAATAATTTTTCAATAATTTTGGAGAAGAGTACTTGATCCTCTTATTGCAGATATAATAATTTATTTTATTTTGTTCAAGTGTTAAAAGAAAGTATGTAGAAACATAGTGTCTTGAGCTCCAACCAACAGGCTTGGAATAATAACTTAGAAGTTATTCAGACCAATACACACAGACAGACGGATGGACAGACTGACAGACAGGG
Source organism: Mantis religiosa (assembly GCA_030765055.1). Classification (NCBI taxonomy): domain Eukaryota; kingdom Metazoa; phylum Arthropoda; class Insecta; order Mantodea; family Mantidae; genus Mantis; species Mantis religiosa. Next base: position 42,088,808 of record CM060955.1, read on the forward strand.
GGTGGGCGGGCAGAAGTAGTCACTCCTGTTGGAATGCAATTGCAATATTTTTGTTACGTATTAATATACATTTCTGTTAAAATTGGTTGGTCATTAAAATTGAATTGAGTTACAATACAACAATACGCAATTTTATTCAGTATGAATAATCAATAGTGGTGGTTTTTCTATTTCATCAGCTCATAGGCATTTTGCTTTTTGTATTCTGGAAAATGTCTTACTCAGCACAAAACAGAATTGAAATTATAGAAGCATAATGTGAAAACAAGTTTAGGAAAACCTGCAACATTTCTGGAGGCAAGTTTCTGGTTTAAGAACTACCGGCAAAGATTGCAAGACACAATATAAGTTGTTCAAAAAACTGTACCAATTGATTTTTCAGAAGGCATTCAAAGATTTTTCCTTATGTGGAAATAGTTAATATTGGTCTAACTACTTAACTCGCTTTTGTTACCCTTTTTATGAAATAGGTCTCACCTTTGAACACTTTAAACATTTCGGAAAAACACCTTCATTTAGATATTTGTTAATGCAAAAGGTAAGTGGGAAAATAAAATATGAAGCATTACTTTTATGAAATTGACATATCATACACATCTCTAGTATCAGAGTTCTTTAATTTCCTGATTACACTTGAACTTCTTTGCATTTAACCAACCTAAGAGGGAAAGTTCCAGTATTATCAGGTAATTTTTAGTCATTCAGATATGTGACAGCATCATCAGCATTTGAGTTCGTTTTTGTAGATATATTTCTAACTGATTCAATTACAAAAGTATTAAAAGCATCTGGGGTTATGTGTTCATTAGTGGTATTCTTTTTATATAGCATGATTAATTAGCACCTATAGCATGATTAATTACTGATCAAGAAGCCTTTTTCTTGTTTTCTGAATTTTCAGTTAGTTTTGCCATTAGCTTCTTTTTTAACTTCTATAGTACATTCTCTGTACTTCTTACTATATTCCCTTACCTCCTTGCATAAGCTATCGCAAGGTGTCTTCTTTAACATGTCATGTAACACTATCAGCTTATTTATCATCTTATCAGAGATGCATTATACCAATCAAAATCTTTATGATTTTACATCTATTACTAACATGTTTTACTGTTGTTCTGCACTGACTGGTGGTGTTACTACATAAATTATACATCATTAATAATTTCAGTTATCTCTAAGTCATTTTTTTACACTGAAATGATTAACCTCAAGATTTTTAAACTCCAAAGACTTGTACACGTATGAGGGTGTTCTGAAAAGTTATCGGCCTGATAGTGAAAAACAACAATTCATGCTTTCAAAGTAGTTTTATTTTTCAACATAATCTCCTCTAATATCAATACATTTTCTTCAGCGGTGTTCCAGTGTCATTATCCCCTCTGTGTAGTGCTTCTCTGGAAGTGCTGTAAAGCACCCATTTACAGCCGCAATTGCTTCTTCATTGGACTAAAAGCATCTACCAGTGGGGAATTTCTTGTTTTGGGAACAAATGGAAGTCCAAAAAAGCCAAATCTGGGGAATATGGTGGATGTTGCAGCAGTTCATAATGCAGATTTCTCAATTTCTCTATTGCTGAAACACTTTTGTGGGCAGGTGCATTGTCCCAACGGATAACATCTTTTTTTTTTCTTCTTTTTTAACCCAGGTCTGCTTTCACAAATGTTTGCATTCTGTTTGGTTAGAAGTTGAGAGTAGTGTTCTCCAGTAATGGTTTTACTTTTTCAAGATAGTCAATCAACAAAATACCTTTGGCATTTTAAAACACTGATGCCTTGATCTTTCCTGTCAATGGCACTATCCTCGCCTTTTTTGGAGCTGAAGAACCAGCTTCTTTCCATTGCCTTGATTGTTACTTGGATTTGGGTGTGTTGTGGTGAATCCATGTTTCATTCATTGTGACATATTGGTGCAGAAAGTCACTTCTGTTCTGAATATGCCAAGAACTTTTCAGAAAGTGTTGTGCGAATGCATTTGTTATCAAACAGTGAGGATATGTAGCACCCATCTTGGACAAAGCTTTTTGTTTAATTCCTGATGCAAGATGTAACTAATACGTTCTTTTGACATTCCAAAAGCATTAGCAATTTCACGCACCTGTACACCGATGTTCCAAAACCATGTCATACACTTTTTCATTGATTTCTGATGTGTGTAGTGTTGTGTTTAACGCCCGCTTTTACTACATACGGCACCGCAGGCGGTGACACTTGATACAAATATTTATGGGTGTACACAAGCTCCACGTTGGAACGCCAATTTGATGCAAATAATTTAATGGCGAGCAATGAGGTTTCTCTCAGGGTATGCGTGGATGTGTGTGAGAAGGAGATTTTCACAACACTGGAATGCCCGTCTCCAAATTATTTATTCACTGCTTCTTCTTTTCACACATCAAAATGGAAGTTGCCGACTGAGGGTTACCAATCTCGGTTTAGAGTGACTGAATGCTAATTGTTTATTACTCGATAAATTTTGATGACCCGACAAATATTCAAGACAGAACAAGTTGACTGCTCTAATAGGCTTCACGTCTCAGACTCCTCTGCTCGGCTTCAAGCCGAAGACCGTTTATAATGGCTTCCTAGCTGCGAACTAGCCAAATCGGCTACACACCAAAGAGTGCCCTCTTACCACAGCTGTGTGTGTATATATCTCTAACTTTCACTCTCACAACTCTTTTTCAAACAAAGTCCCTTTTGTAGCTGTTTTGTCGCCATTGTAAATGATCCAAAGAATTCCCTATTCATACACGTCAAGTGACAATTCCTTTAGAAATCTTCTAAGGACACTGCTTCTTAAATGGCTTTGTTATACACTTTCCCCAAGTCAACTGGCCTTGCCCTGGTCTTGACAAAGAACCAACATTCCTTTGAAATCTATCATGATTCTTTGCTTCTGGCAAACCATAATTTCGGTATCAAATGCCCCCATAGATATTATTTTATTATCCCATAATTAAATAATATATATGTCTTGCCCGAATATAACGCAAAATATTAGACCTTTGTCAGCAACTTACAATTTCTTTTCACAACATTAAATTTTACATGACATTTCCTAAAAATTATTCACATGGTTACATAACAACAGTTCATTTAAAATTTACCAACATTCTGATCTGCAATTTTCAACTCTTAAATATTACTCGGAAAATATTTCAATCTACATCATCTCCTTTCTTCTCCGTCTGATCTACTTAACATTAATTCATATTGTTGTTACACTTGAAACAATTCCTAAATATACACTCCCATGTTTAAATCAATGGTACATTAATAATATTATATTTGTATACAACATTTCTGCGTTCTTCTGGATTCTATATAAATATTCTTTTCAAAAATCTGTCATTGTTCTGATATTTTTTTTTTTAACTGGTTATTTTTTTTTTTTCATACATTTCCGAATACTTCTTTAGGATTCTATATAAATATTATTTTCAAAAGTCTTTAAGTGTTCTGATTTTCATTTCTATACATATATTTTTTTTTTCACTCGTTTAGTTTTAAGTTTCACTGCACTGTCACGACACTGTTTATACTTAACCTATACATTTTACACTACACTATTTATACTTAGCATACACATTTTACAAGTTTGCTCTGTTCTCCTTTTACAATTTGTTATGGCAATTTTAAATACTTTAGCCTAAGTTCCTACCATTTACAAGAAAATTCATCATCCCACAACTTACTTCGAAAATACAAGAGAATTTTGCAGACTTTTCCATGTACAAAGTATTTATTTATTCTACATCCCCATGCTTTTTCCGTATCTAGCTTAGGTATTGTACATCGATATCTTGTCCTATCTTTTCTACACATATTCTGATGGAACTGTGCCCCTTGCCCGAAATATTTTAATATTTCTCTTTCGTTTCTCCCTCAATTTTGAATGCTTTTCAATGTTTCTTTCGTCGCCGTGATATCTATTGTTACCTCAGTAATTTCATTTGTGGTTTTCTCCAAATTCCTCGTCTGTTTTCTATTTGCCCACTCTGATACTTCTAGTCTACTCCTAGTTTCTTCTAACTCTTTTCTAGCCATTTCTCCTTCTTTATCTAATTTCTGTACGATTTCCTCCCTCAGTTTTCTGTTTTTACTATCTGACCTTTCATTAGTTAGATTCATAACTTCATTTTCAGCATTCTCCGTCTCCTCACTAACATCTTTTCCTACATTGTCTGTTACCTGACCAGCTTCTTCTCTTACATTCTCTTTTTCTTGACTATCTTTCCTGACATTCTCTAACGCTTGTTCATTCTCTGTCTTCTTTCCTAGTTCTACTTCTCCTACCTCTAACTTCTCAACACTATCATCTATCTTTTCTCCTATCTGCTGAAACGTTTGATTGCTATTGTCTATTTCCCCACTCAAACTTTGATGATTATTACCTATCTTTTCACTTAAACTTTGATACCTATTATCTATCATTTTCCTTAAACTTTCGAACATTCCTCTAATTTCCTCGAATATACTTGCTTCCATTTCTACACTATTTGGAACAGTTATACCACACTCTGCTACTTCAACTACTCTCTGCTTACTGTTATTACTATAAACCACCTGAACTTCCATGCTTCCTACAAATTTTTTTACTTAAAATCTTGTCTTTCACTCCTCAAATAAATTCACCATAGTCTAGTATATAATTTTACACTCTGTACCTTTGATTGTTTTTACTGGCTCCTGATGTCTCTGATGATGTCGGCCTCCTTTCTTCTTTCCAGTTAGGACTGCTGTAGAGCTACTTCTCAAACGTCCTCGTGTCGAACCTCCTCCTGTTCCACCTCGTTGTCGGGTTGAAACTCGTTCTCGGTTGAACCTCCTCCTCAGGTTGAACCTCCTTCTCCTGTTGAACCTCGTCGTCGGGTTGAAACTCCTTCTCGTATCAGGCCGAATCTCCTCCTCGTATCGAGCTGAACCTCCTCCTCGTATCGAGCTCCACGTTGGCGCGCCAGTTCAATACAAATGTTTATCGGTGTACACAAATTCCCCGTTGGAACGCCAATTTGATGCAAATAATTTAATGGCGAGCAATGGGGTTTCTCTCAGGGTATGCATGGATGTGTGTGAGAAGGAGATTTTCACAACACTGGAATGCCCGTCTCCAAATTATTTATTCACTGCTTCTTCTTTTCACACATCAAAATGGAAGTTGCCGACCGAGGGTTACCAATCTCGGTTTAGAGTGACTGAATGCTAATTGTTTATTACTCGATAAATTTTGATGACCCGACAAATATTCAAGACAGAACAAGTTGACTGCTCTAATAGGCTTCACGTCTCAGACTCCTCTGCTCGGCTTCAAGCCGAAGACCGTTTATAATGGCTTCCTAGCTGCGAACTAGCCAAATCGGCTACACACCAAAGAGTGCCCTCTTACCACAGCTGCGCGTGTATATATCTCTAACTTTCACTCTCACAACTCTTTTTCAAACAAAGTCCCTTTTGTGGCTGTTTTGTCGCCATTGTAAATGATCCAAAGAATTCCCTATTCATACACGTCAAGTGACAATTCCTTTAGAAATCTTCTAAGGACACTGCTTCTTAAATGGCTTTGTTATACACTTTCCCCAACTCAACTGGCCTTGCCCTGGTCTTGACAAAGAACCAACATTCCTTTGAAATCTATCATGATTCTTTGCTTTTGGCAAACTATAATTTCGGTATCACACTGATGATACATGAGATGAAGATGGAGCACCGGTGGAATGAGATGGCAGGGGAAACCGGAGGTCCCGGAGAAAACCCGCCCCAGCGCCGTGTTGTCCACCAAAATCTCACTTTGCGCTCACCTGGGATTGAACCCGGGCTTGATTTCTGATGTGGTTACAGTTTTTGGTTACAGTTTTGATGATGATACTAAAATTTCTCCATTTTCAAAACTATGCGCACTTCCACTGCTTCAAACAACTGCCCACCAGAACTATGGAATGACTTGTAAGTTTACATAGGGTCTGTTGACATGTGTACCAATGTAAGGAAAAAAATTATGCATGTATGTCTCTGGGTGAGGCCGAGAACTTTTCAGAGTAATCTCGTAGATCCCTATACCATCATTCTTAAACTGCAGTCAATAAAACTGATTGAAAACATCAAAATTATTTAAATTTACATATGATACGTAATTTTCTTCCAACCAATGTTCAGTTAAACAGATTATGTGACTATTAATTAAATTATTAAAAACATTGAGTTCCTCCACCTTTGTCCTTAAACACGGAATGTTCATATAAAGAATTTTAAGAATATTATCTTCCCTGGCAGACACTTTCTGTTCACTCACTTGTTACCTCCTAAAAATTTTCAGTGGAACTTGATGGAATTTTCTTCAATCTCACAAACCTTTCTTGATCCTTTGCCTTGTGATCTTGTGTCGACCTTTGCTGTTCTTCTAACCTATTTAGTTCTTTGGTGTGTGTTGGTTTTCCTGCTGACATTTGTAGCTGTCCATCCATTGAGCTGACTTTTTGTATCTGTACCTTTGATCTTCACTTGATTCCTGTGATGTATTCATTTTTACTCAGGTATCTAGCGTAGTTTGCCTGTATCCTGTTTGGATTAACTTCATACTGCTGGGACTCTGCACCTTCTCTTTGAGCCACTTCTAAAGAAAAGTTACCTTCGGCTTTGTACTGTATCAATTTGTTGACTAATATGAGCTTGGCACTCTGATTTAAGTGCAGTTCTTATCTAATATAGTGGGGTCTCTGCAGCTTTCCAACTTCCGAGTTTATCCTATGATTACTTGCATTTTTATTTTTTGAAATTATTTACTAATTTGTGTAAATAAACGTTTGTGGCAGCAATTTCCTTATTCAAATATTCATCTGCATCTTATCTATATGAAATGGGATTGATCATCACTTGAAATCTTTTGGTTAGTGGTAAAACATGATGTGTTGCCTTTTTAATTTCTCATTTTACGTTTGCATTTCCATTGTAATTTGTTCCTGTCATTATAATAATTGTATCTGTCTGGCAAAAATTTGAGGTTAATTTGTCCACTTCTTTCGCAACTTCACAAATAGGAGGTCCCGCTTGATAACACTTTCCACTTTATAGCTTTCCTTGCAACTTATTTCAAGCTTTGTGCCTATTTTATCATTTAGCATTCTTCTATGACTATCTGTCAAGATAAGATTCTTTTTCTTCTTTTGCTGTTTCTGAATCTTGAGTCCTAATCTAGCTTTAGTTTTGAATTTTGTCTCATTTTTCTGTTTTGGTAATGCAATTTTGGTATTTCTTTCATTCATCTTCACATCTTAAGAACTATAAATTATATTATCATTTTTAGCACTTCTTATTTAAGTTTGAATTTATGAGTCACTATGTTTACACTCAGTCTTCACTGAGTGTAAACATAGTGACTCATAAATTCAAACTTAAATATGAAGAATACTTCACTGTTAATAATGCTTCTGCTTTTAATATTTATCACTTCTTATTTGTTTCTAATATCCACTTTATATCCAAAGTTGGTTTCGCTTCCTTCTTGAAGCCATGCAGCTTTTTGTCATACCACTTGCCATTCATGGTTATCGTGTTCTTTTCCTTTGTTCAATAATTGTACATTTACTCTCTTAGTTTTTCAATTCTGCTAAATACAGCCTTTAATTCTGTTCTTAACACATCCATTACCATTTGCAATGAGAAACTGTTTCCTTTGCTTTATCTTGCTCTTACCGCTACATTAGCATTTTCTCTAACTTACCAGAGATTGCATATTTTCTTTTTTTTTAAGTCTCCCTTCCTCACCAATGTTGGTGTTAGGAGATGCTTGGGTACCCTCAAAGCAAGGGAGCCGAAGCATATTGACCTGATGAGCTCACGGTTGGAGGATTGGCCTAACGGCTGGGATGAATGAATGAATGAATGAATGAATGAATGAATGATGGAGCAGTTGGTGAAATGATGGTGGGGGAAAATGGAGGACCTGGAGGGAACCCATCCCAGCACCATGTTGTCCACCACAAATCCCACTTTGTGGTCACCTGGGATCGAACCCAGGCCATCTAGCAGTCTAACCACTCAGCCATGGCATCGCCTACTTTCAATTTTACTCCCCTGTTTTACACAACTTGCTTCCTCTTCATTATCACTGCTATAATAACTGTTTGCAAACTAATCTGTTGTGCCATCAGTCATACAAATTAATTTCAATCCATATTTTGCTGGCTTTGAAGGCATAAACATCTTGAACTTGCAGCGGCCTTTAAAGCGTATTAGCATCTCATTTATACAAGCATTGGCTGCCATTGAATATGACTTTTGCAGATTCTGAATGAGTATGCTCAGCAACTCGTTTATAGCAGCCACTGGATTTTCCTTCTTACTTGGCAGTCTGTCTTCAGGATTGTCAAATCTCAAGCACAGTAGAAGATTGAAAATCTCTTTGCTGACATAATGGGCCCAGATATTTCTCTTCCTGCACCATCTGTTGCAGATATGGATGAAATGCCTTCATAATTGAAATTAGTAATGTATAAAAGTAATCCAAGGAATGCTGGCATCTCAATTTAGTCAATATCCTGAATTTCCAAATGATTTATTCATTGGTTATTTTAGCCACCCAACCTAACTTCATATTTATCCAGTTCATTATTATTTGTGTCTTCTCAGGAGAAAATATAAAATCCCAAGCAGATTTGCAATCCACTTTGTTTCCAAGCCATCTAAATGAATGCAAAGCTTCAAACAGATTATGTTGTGGCTGGGAGTACGAACATTTCTCTTAAGTTCTTTTGCTGACCATTTATAATTATTTTTGCCATAGAAATATCTTTGACTGGCTTCAGCTTCTTCATCTCCAACATTTTCATATTCATCTGTGGCATCTTCATTGCCATCACATGTGTCCTCTGCTGGTTCAGCAGAATCACTGTCTGCAATTTCTCTGTGTGTCTATCCGTATCTTACTCACTTTCAATGGCATAGTCACTATTAACATTACTTTCCCCATTACTAATATCTTCATTCAACCATCTGATCACCTGCCTTTCAAATTCAGGAACATTAAGCATCACATGAAAGGTATGGTCTAGCATGATGCAACATTATAAGCAATATCTCTTGTCAGAAATATCATGCAATTGATGATATGACATCTATCAGATATCTCTAAAACATGAGTCTCTCCTGAACAGTAAACAACAAAATTTACAGCGCAAAGATTAATGCAAAGCAAACAGTTAGCAAAGATAATAAGGTACTATAAGTCCAGGGTTCAGATTTCATTAGGCAGTGGAAGTTACCATTTCTTGGTTTGCAGGGTGTCTGAGAGATGTCACATAACCAGTTAAAGGTTAAGATAGTTACAGTGAAAATTCTGTGAATGAAAAAACAGGATAAAACTAAAATTTGCATTCATGTAAATTAATTTGTAAATGGTGATCATTCAGTGAGTAGGTTGCAGAACATTCAAAGTATAAACTTGAAAGAAGCGTAGGGACAGTGAAGCACAAACTAGTACAAAATTGAATCGAGAATATATTGACACATTGCTTCACTCACACTGTTTATTCACAGGACATGTTTCAAGAGCTCTTGCTCCTATCCTCAGCTGATACTCGACTAGTGCATGTTGTAGTGGTTTCTTCTTTCTCCGTATTGTCAATAGATGGCGTGATGTACTTGTCAAAGATGTCCGGTGGTGGAGTTTCAAAATTCATGACTCTATGACGATTTTTGTTAATGAAGATTTTTTCCTATACGGAAAGGTCTATGGGGTGATTAACGTATTTTATTAGAGATGTTTCCAAATTGATGTCATGTCTAGTATTCAAAAAATGAAAAGCCACTGCTGATTTTTCTGTTTCACCATTTTTAATGTTTCTCATATGTTCTTTAGTTCTGATGTTAATATTTCTTTTTGTTTTTCCTATATAAATTTTAGGGCAAGTTTCACATTTGATCTCATAGATTCCTGGTTTTTCTTTGGTAGTGATTGAATTTTTGGGAGGGCCTTTTAACAAATTTCTGATATTAAACCTGTTTTGAGGTGCAAGAGTTATGTTGTGTTTTGAGAAGATTTTTTGGAATTTGTTATAGGCTGATGGGTGGAAGGTGAATTTTTTAAAAAGTTTTTTCTCTTTTTCTCCTGTAGGTTCTAGGGTGGTGGTTTCTTTTATTTTCTTAGCTTTGTTGAGTCTGTTAACAGTTTTGTCTATTAAATTTGGGTTGAAACCATAATAGACAAAACTGTTAACAGACTCAACAGTCTGTGGGGCAAAGAGTTTGTGGTGCATCATCTAGAAATTTTATCTTGTGTATAATTGTATATAGTGCTTTGTGGGGTATGTTTCTTGGAAAAATCCATACCAATAATTATCACTTAGTTTAAAAAGTAAATTGTGTGGGAACTTTCACAAAGGAAGCTATTAACATAATTACACCTGCTGGATTACCTAGCACTAACTAGAACGTGGATACTACTTGACATTCTCCAAAACCACTTGTCACTCTTTGTTAGGAATTCTGCTGCAGTAAATACATGAGTAGCAAAACATTCGTTCTTTCAGTGTTAGTGAGAAACAAATAATATAAATGAAGCTGAAGAGATAAGAATAAAATTCATAGAACCGTGCATAACAGACTAGAAGAAAAAGAACAAATTGTTGTGAGTACTCTTGAGTATATCAGTTTACGTCTATAATAATATATTTGTCTTATCTTTTTTATTATCCTTATCATCATGGGAAAATGTTGACTTGTAAGCCAAATCAATAGTTTAAGTGATATCCATAGCAACAAGTTTTCATATCTGATCCAACTTACCGTCTTTAAACGTTTCATCAACAGATGTTAAAATTGATGTTAACAAATGTAACGTAACAATTGTCACAGCGGTAATACTACTGTTAAATTTCTTGCATTTCACCAACCTGTTTTCTGAAAATGTTAACAAACTCGTGTTAATGCCAAGAGACTTGTAAATATTACAGCTATAGAAGGCTATGGATGAGTTGTATTATTTTCTGAACTTACTGTGATGCGCTTTTGTTTTCATTTGCATCTGCACACAGCTGAAAAATCTAGACATCAACAGCTGCATTCATGTCCGCCATCTTGACTATTTACAATTGTTAAGGACTTAACAACAGAAATTTGGCCTGTTAGTTTAACAAGAGATTTAACACTTGTTGATGAAATGCAATTTTTGTTTTAACTGTTACTAAACTCAGGTTAAGTCTTAACATCTGTTGGTGTAGTTGGGCATTAGTGTTTAAGAAAACAAAAAGGAATTAATTTTACTGAAAGCATTTTTATATTTTTACAGGTGGTTAAACTGGAGCAGACAATTGATCTCCAGAAGGAGATGTTCAGCAAAGCCATAACAGAATTAACAAGTAAGCTGAATGAGGAGACTGAAAAGAGATTGCAGCTGCAACAAGCTTTGGACAGGCTTACTAATCTTGTCACGCAAGTGTGACATAGGCAGAATGCACGTATATATTGAACGTGCATCAAGTGAGCATTGAGCATTTACATATTACAAGTGTGAGGTTTTTTTTTTTATCCTTCCTCACTCCCCATACCAATTCAGTAATGTTACATAACTCCCTTTTGGGATACCCTAATATATTGTGTGTTTATTTTTTATTTTTTATTTATTTATTTGTGTGTTTATTGTTTGCATAAAATGTACACATTTTGGGTGCTTTTTGGGCATATGAAAATTTTTCCTTTTAGAGGTTTATTCCATTTTCATATATGTTTGAAGATTTTTAGAATGTATTACAGGCAATAAATCCCCCAATTCCTTAACCTTTTAACTGTTTTAAATAAGCATATAAAAACTCAGGTGTGCCAGTACCAAACAACGAGTTTTTCTGATGAACATTAGTGCTTATTCAAACCAGTGCTGTTCTAAGCATATTTGAGGCTAACACATCCAAAACACTGCACAAATGTAAAGCTAAGATACCGGGTTAAAGAGTGAATTGAGTGCCTCAATTTAAGTGCATAAGATTCCAGATATATGACCCATGTTCGATGTTCATAAATCATACCTCTTTGCCATCATGGTACAAAACCTCAGAACTCCAAATAGTGTAACAGTATTCCATTATATATCAGGGAGCTATTATAAACAATACAGCTGCCATCTTCAGGCAATAATATTGCAGACAGAAAAGTTTAATATATATGCAAATTCATATACAAATGTTATAAAAGATTACTTTTTCTTCTGTTTGTTTTATAGTGAGATAATGATGGTTAGGTAGTAGATTAAGAAATAGCTAACCAAAGAGATAGTGTTTTGGTTTGGTTCACCTCAATGTTAGCACATACAAAGGAGGAAATATTGCAACTGCAGTTCCCTTATAGGATTAGGGTAAGTTATGACAGTCGCTCAGGAAAGTAGAATTTGACATAACTAAGAACCACAACAATAGGGCAATCCTATGTATTAGCATCTATTGTCTGTGGTTGTTATATTTTGTTGAGTTAATATTATGTGTTGTTTCATAGAAAATGCACAGACCAGAAGGTGATTAACATACATTTGCAGACAAAAGGTAATCTCCAATTTTCCAATGTACAATGTACATTTTCCACTCTACAATGAATGTATTCAACATCATTCTGTTTTTTAATGCTAGTGTATGGAAAAACACTGGAATTAATGCATCTTTAAACCACCAGTAAAAAGCTGTCTTCGAAGTTTGTCTGAAGTAAAGAAAGCAGAATGGCATAGTTACATATATTCATTGCTCAGAAATAGTTTAATACTCAAGAAATGAAGTAATATACTGATTGATACATTACATCTTTATAGATTAGCATCAGTATTATATCAATGAAGAGAAAAATACAAAAAAAAAAAAAAAAATAATTAGGATGAGTTATTGTTACCTAAGGAATAGTTTATGCAATTACAGTTACTTCACAAAATGCCTAATTTAATATAACCATTGGCGTTTGTTGTTTTTTTTTTTTAAATAAAATGTTCTTATTCTGTTTTCATTGTTACATGTGTACAAAATCCATACTCATATGATTAGCTAAATCTTAAACAGTAGCCTAACAGTTGATGAATCTGCATCATATCCAGACAGGATGTCCAGATTGCTATAGACAAAAAAGAGAACTTTTACTGTGAGAAAGCAGAACATACACACATACAGGCTGGCAGGCAAAGAATGGATGAAGAGAAGGAATTTGCTTTGCAAAGATGCAATGCAATACTTTATAGAAAGCAATGGTGCAGCAAGTGAAAACAGACTGCAAGTGTACTCTAATTGGTGCTGCCTCTGCCATCTTATGGTAATTTGTGTTCAAACATTAAAATTCTTCAGTTTTGAAACACATGTGAAATACAAAATAATCTAAAAAGGATGACTTTTAGCAATTTTCTAAAAATCAGCTCAGAAAGCAGACAAATCTATTAAAAAGAAGACATTTCTGGATTAATCCAGACATCTGGTCACCCTATGTCCAGAGTAATCATGATTAAAGATGATAATGCTTAGAGGGGATAAGGGATTGACTGACATATAGTCATAATAGCATCATAGATTTGTTGTTGAACTTCAAGAGCATACAAACACATATTCCACTTATTTGTCAGAAGTTTTATGTAGAGTAATATATAAACAGTTTAAAGAGGTAACTAAAAGTTGAAAATGTAATTAATGTTATTGAACTTGAAGATATTCTCCCAGACATAGGTTTGCTTCTGAAATGGCCTTTAAGAGTACAGGTTCTGGATCAATTTTGTGGTTTTCTAGCCAAAAATGAGCTACTGTATATATAGCCTTTATCATGTGGGTAGGGCTTGTCTCACCCCACTGCATAGCAGTCTGCCATTGGTGCGGCTGGTTCACAGAAAGTTGAGTGTAACAGGAATCATCGGGACAGTTAACTAGCTTTTTCATTCATTTCTGAAGAAGGCCATGGAGTTTGGAATGGCCAAAACCTCAACCTTATTAACTTTGACAAAGCTGATCACCCATGAAGCTTTGATTAATAATGCTCGCCGTGAAAGTTTTGTCTTACTTTATATTGTTTTTACATTGAAACTGTTGTTTTCTGCTGTTCTGTAGATTGTCTCTTTCTCTTTGTTGAAGACTCCATACTGTCATGTTGTTCCCTAAGTAAACTGTAACATATTAGGTATCATAATAGAACTGTTATGCTTTAGAATGATGCTTTTTAGCACTTTTTTGAAATTAGAAATTTAGCATTTTGTAATGTTTATACATATATTTTTAATTTAATATTTTATGGTAATGTCAAGGAGAACATATGTGAAGTTTAACTTATAAACTGATGAACATTTCCTTTCACATAACATTGATGTAAAATTTAAATTACATTTGTAAAGGTTACATGAAATAAAAATGCATCAAGAGCATATTTTTTTAAATTTAATATAAATTATAACACAAAGAAAATAGTAAAAGTAGTATTGAGATAACAATATTTTTTATACAAAGGCCAACACAACTGGAAAAGAGAACCTTTCTGTGACATTTTATTATAAAGGAGTATATGGGAATGCAGTTTCAATTTTTCTTCCTTTGTACATCAGATTTGGTGTCCTGTAATTAGAGAAATGAGTGTTCAGTTATAGATGGCCTCCATCAGAATGACTCAGTATAATATGATTGATATTATTTGTTACTTTTCATTAACAAAATATATAGAAAATTTCTCCGTTACTTTCTTAATTTGCCAGCAGAATTTTCTTATGTTTTTACTTCAGTTTTTCTCTAATGTTGATAGATTTGCTCCTTTGGGTATACAACCATCAGACATCTAAGACTTTGAGAAAGTTCCTTCTTTATGCCAATTCCATATTTAATGTAAAATCCGATAAACAAATATTAAGTTGGCTGCAGTATTTTTATAGTTATATATTGCCTTGTATGTGCAGTCATTAAATAATTTCTTTTCATTTGTGAAAAGTAAATATTTAGAAGAATCTTAAGAATTATGCTATGAACATAATACTGGTTGATCACACTTCATTGAACCAACCATTTCATTGCACCATCTTTTGTAGCAGGAGAGCCACTCCAGAAATGTGTGTTTTATTATTACCTATTGTGAGATTTTTGTTTTGATTTGCTTCCTTTGAAGAAAGCTTTATATAACCATTTTTATTCCTATCCATTAATGTCTTTCTTATTTCCTCTGTAAAATTTACAATATATATACTGTATGTAATTTTTTGCACTTCATTTGTAACTTTTGAAATCTATCGGCGCAACTTTAGTTGGTGATTGATGTTCACCTTCTATGTGATATATGTAAGTCAGTGGAAGGGTATTTATAGCCTCCAAAGAAGGGGTGAAAGCAAACAGTTTGCTTAGTAACGTAGGCTTCAAACCTGGGTTCACAAAATGCAGTCCAAGTTACGACATGCTTTTTTTCATTTAGAATAGCGCCAAAATTCTGTTGTTGGCAATTTGAGGTACATGCATTTATAAACAGTGTTGGAAGACCTAAGCCGGGTGCATCAGTTGCTTGTTCTATGTTCATTATGCAGTTGCTACTTTATTTATATTATACATATATCATTGAAAACTTTTGACAACAAACAGGTCAGTGGATAGTTACATGTGTGTTAGTGCAAGTGCAATCTTTCTGCCCAATTTTAAGAAATAATTTTGTCTGTGATTACTGCAATTTTTAAAAATGGAAAGGAAAGTGAACTAATTAGAAAGCAAATAAAAATAATTGTAGAGCTTAACATTATAAATAAAAAATTTAAAAAAGCAAATAAAATTAACAAGCAAACAAAAGTTATTAGTGGACATGCCTCTTGACCTACAATCAGCAGATTTTTCTAATTAGAATAAAGCTTGGTTCTTTTCAGTGAAGTAACTGCAAATTCATTCCAGTCCTTTAGGCATGTCTTTAATATTAATTTTTAGATGAGTCGTATTTATTACACATCTGCTTCACTTTCGCTTCACTGTGGTGTTCCAATACAGTTAAATCTCGATATATGTCTTTAATAGTTTATTGCTGTCATGCAAAATACTTTTTATACAAATTGTACTACATTGACTGTTTTATGAAAATAGTGTGTGAATACAATGGCATTAGTCCTGCTGTCTTTGCTATGACAAGGGGCTCTGCATGAATTTTGATGCTAAAAGTGACAACAATGTAATTGTTTCTCCTTGAGATTTAGGAAATCACCAGCTAAAGTGCGCAAATCATACCAAAAATCCAAACATTAATTTCTGAAATGTAATACATAATATTTACTTAATATGAATGAGTTGTGTAACATTATCTTTGGATTTCATTTTATTGCCATAATTTAACTTAAATGTTGTGCAACACATTTGCAATTCAAGTTATTATAAGTATTTAATATGAAGGCAATGTATTTATCATAGTCTAGTCTTACAGTAACCATTTTGAAACATTCCATCCAAGATTATATTTGGATTAATTCTTTAATTACATTCCTTTATAACCTGGCTATAATGTATATAGAAAGAAGATTTTCAAACTTTCATAAAATTTAACATTCAAGAACATTTTTCTTTCCTTTTTTTTTATTAATTGTTTATTATTCATTTGTCTAAGAGAAAGTTAAATAAGAAAATGTTAACAAATACATAAATTATAAAGGAAATAGAACTGTTTTCACCAAAAAAAGAACTATAAATTAGAATTATGTTGAACATCTTGTGCCATAGCATACATAATAAAAAGTATAAATTCCCTTAATTTATATCCTTTTACTCTGTGAACGTAATGAATGTTCACTGTTTGAATAGCAGTGAGAAAGAAATTAGAACAAATAGCATGAAAGGGGCATTTCCTGGAATACATCACAGAAACTTGAGATAAAGGTAACACAGTTTTGTAACGGCTCTGAATTTGTCTTATGGAACACTTTGTGCAAGACTGATGTGTATTGTTAAGTATCATTGTTAGAAGCAGTTGTTTCTGACAAAGCTTTACTTCCTACTCCTTGTTAGAATTAGTAGTATGCATCCTTGTTTTTAATACTGTATAAAAGTGGTAGGTAAAGTAATTAAGAACATCCACACATAATCATTATTTGCATTAATAGAAGATAAATTAACATAAATTTTGATGTCCTATATGAAAATGATTTCATGGTACAATATGCCAGTCGATCCACAATTACAGAAGAAGTGCAACTGTGAGTCTAGCCCAGTGACAAGACTTGCTTACTGTCTGATGTTATCACATTATTGAGCAAAATCACTCACTGCCTGAAAATATGTGTAGTGGGTAGAGAATGGAGAGGAACTTGCTCTGTGATGTCGTACTCAAAAGTGAAATTACTAATGCCTAAGGGGGATTCTGTACAATGGGCATAGAATGGAGAGGGGCTTCCTCTGTGATACTTGTGTGTAAAATTATTCACTGCCCAGGAATGTCTGTGCAGTGGGCACAGAAGGAAGAGGAAGCCTGAAAAATGTGAACTGAATATGATGCATATGCTTTAAGCAAGATGCATTATTCTTCCAAGTTGATGGCAGTACACATTATTTGCAACTGAGTACAAATTTCAACCCATCACAAGAGAATAATACATTTTTATGAACAATGCCTACAGTAAAACAATATAATAAATGGAAATTAATTGTTCTTTCACACTAGCCAAGTGTAGGATGAAGTATGTAATAAATGTTGCTTGAAATACATAACTGTAGATAACTATAGAGGCTTTCAGTTTCATAAATGTGGCTGCAAAGGTTCTTCGAACACTTCAAGCAGTAGTACAACAGTTTTTCATTTCTAATTTTCAAAATAGGCAGCTTATTCTTCGTCTCTCAAATCATACTGTGCAATATTCCCTTAGGAGAGACTCTTCACATTAAAAAAAAAAAATGTACTCTAGTATTTGTTTAAGTGTGTAAAGCTGCAGCAATGGCTCTGTAAATAACAGTTGTAGCTTTACAGAATGAGAGGCACTAAATTCCTTATGTTGTATTTCTGTTAAGTTGATCTGTGAATTACATGAAGAATTCACTGTTACTATGAATCTCTTGCCGTGTAATAAAGAGTACAACAGATTAGGCTGAAGCTCAGAAGTGGTATGACAAAGCCCTATAGACCTGTCAGCTTAAACTTTTCAAAATCAGGTGCTGAATCATTCCATCTCACTCTGCCTTCTATATATAGTGGAGATATGCCAAGCCCATACATTGTTGGAATTTGCAAAGACTTGCTCTAGTTGTACTGTCTTATACAGTGGTTTTCCCTCATACTGCAGCTATTGCTTGGCAGCTTGTGTGCCAGCTGCCTCAACTCAGTCTGTCATTGAAAGAAGTATAAGATTCTCACAGTCTCTTCTCATTCTGATAGTGATAGTTTTTATTACAATGAAAATTACTACATACCTTATCATGATAATATTGGAAATATTGTCCTCCTCTAACCAAATTTCAGCCATCTTCTCAGAAAATTTGCATTCACACTTGAGAGTTCAATATGCAAAATTGTGGAATTTTTCCTTGATGTTTTCTTTCAGTTATTCCAATGTACAGAGAATTTTTGCATACACTTTATTTTCAAATTTCTCCGCAGATATGTTAAATTAGAGGATTCAAGGTCCATAATTCTGTACTAATTACCCTCTCATAAAAATTTGTTTTGAATCACTTTCTTACTTCCGTGTAAGTTACCTCATATGTGTTCTGTATGAAAATTCTTTGTGATAATGTTTCTTAACAATCCTTGGTAGTTTTTTATATAATATCTGTCCTTTGATTAATGGATACTTACAAGTTGATTTAAGATTTACATATATTCTTTGATAATTGTCTCTACCTCTGGTGTGGTAATCATAAAGGATACTATTAGTTGAGTCATTGTTGTTCTTTTTTAGTTGCAATTACAGTAACATTATATACCTACAGTCCAGCTACAGTAAGAATTTTATGAATTCTAAAACATTTCTTTATGAGGCAGTGTTTACTAGCCTATAAATATAGCTTCACTAATACCTACCCTATGCATATTTGCATTATTGATACTTCCCCATAATTCTATACCATATGAAATATAAGGATAGATGAGTCCAAAGTATTTGCATTAAAGTACTGTGATAGTTGTCTTAAAGCATATATATTAGAGCTTATTTTTTGACATACATGATCAATATGACAATATGAGCACAAAAGTGAATTGAGAAGATTCATGAGGAGTGTCGTCATAGAGTCATGAATTTTGAAACTCTGGACATCTTTGACAAGTACATCACGCCATCTATCGATGATACGGAGAAAGAGGAAACCACTACAATGTGCATTAGTCGAGTACCAGCTGATGATAAGAGCAAAAGCTCTTGAAACATGTCCTGTGAATAAACAGTGTGAGTGAAGCGATTCACTTTTGTGCTAATTTGTGCTTCACTGTCCCTATGCTTCTTCCAAGTTTATACTTTGAATAACAATATGAGCTTCCCAACTTCTTACTGTGAATGTGTATTTCTAAGAAGTTATGGCTATCAACTTTTTCAGTTTTAATATTGTTCAAAAACACATCATCAGTTTCATTTTGACAGTATTCAAATAATATCATTGTACTTTTCATAAAATTTACTTTTAAGTTAATACTTCTTATGTACAGAAGTACAGAAAGACATTTCCGTCACAAACTGAGTACTAGATTTTTTTAGAGCAAATCATTGTATCAGCTGCATAGGATATAAAGGTATTTGTAGTTAAATTTGGTAGGTAATTTACATGTATAAGGTATAACATAGGACCCAGAACAGACTCTTGTAGCACTCCCTTTGTTAGTAATTTTTGTTCTGACGCATACTTCATATTTTTTAAGTCTATTTTATATTTGATTTCTATCGAACATTTGCTTTTGCTTAGATAAGATTGAATTATATTTAGTATTTTGCCTCTTATGCCGTAAGTTTCTAGTTAATAAGTATTTGATGTGAAACGCAGTGAAATGCCTTTGACAGATCAGTAATACACTTGCAGTGGTTAAACCTTTGCCTAGGTTTTCCAAGACTTGGTGCGTAAAATCAGCAATAGCTGTGGTTGTTGACAGTCCTTTTCTAAGGCCATGCTAATGGCAGTTTAACATATTGTATTTATTTAGAAAGTCAACCAGTCTAGCTAGTAAAATCTTTTAAAAAATTGTTCCTGTTACCAAAGTTATTGGCCAATAACTATTGACATCATTTTTTAAACCTTTTTTATGGATGGATTTAATGAGAATGCAACATATGTTAACAATATTCTAAAGGAAATAAGACAAATTTTGTTGTAATAAGCATACCTTCTCTTTTTATATTTATAATAAATTTTAAGAATCTTAGACCAATAATCTTAGACCATTTGGGAACCTGACATTAAATGAATTTGTTTTTTTATATACGACTGTGAAACACATTGTAGTGACAATTCTTAAGTGCAGATAAAAATTTGGATGATTAACTAATGTAAAATATTAATGCTTGCCCAAGGACCAGAATTACTATGGGGAAAATGTTCTATCACAAAAGTAGTAGGTATTAAATTATGATTCGTTCAAGTACAAATGCATTTCATCTTGTCTTTATGGGAAGCCCAGCATCAACACCACTGAAAGCTATGATTTTATCTGCTTAATTCTATCTCAAATATCAGTTACATTCTAGATAGTTTAATATTTAAAAACCTCTCTGTAAGAGTGCTTAAACTCATATTACAAAAAATAAAAGTTATTTCAAGTAGAATTTGAAGCTCTGGTACGAGCTTACAAAGAACAGGAGCAAGTAACACGTAAAACATAGCAGTAGGAAGTATAAAAGTTAAGGCAGCAAACTTTCTAAATTTTATATTTTACAAATGATGCATGATCTATATTAACCAAAACTTGACTTTAAGCACACATGCTTACTTTAAATTTTGTTATATTACTTCTACTATAAATAAGCACATTATCAAATCAAGCACAATCTATAATCCATATCCATTGCATATATTTACAACAGCAACAGTAAACATCTTTATTATAACAGAAGATATATTTTACAAATTTGTTCAGAGGAAATGCAGAACAGATATTACAAAATAAATTAAATTTCCTATTACCAAATGAATTTGTATGCACAGGAATGAAACAAATGACACATACAGGGTGAATCACCTAAAACTTGCACCGTAAATATTTCTGAAATGGTATGTGCTATTGATATGCGGTTTTCACGGAATTGAACTATAGGCAGGGGCTCACATTTTCAAATGATACACAGATTTTTATAATTTTTAGAAAGTGTATTTATGTACAAAAGTTACATTTTTTTAAATGGAACAATGCGTATTGACATTAAGAAAATAAAAGTAGAATAAATTAGAATGTCAATGGTGTTTTTTGCACGATTCTAATGTAAGTAGTTTACGAGAAATCGTCATTTGTACAAAACGGGACAATGGCTAGGACAAACTAAAGAAAAACAAGTGAATGAAGAAAAATGAGGATTCTGACAAGTAAACAAAACTGTACCCTCAAAGCCTGTGTTCAAAATGAGCACCACCAGCTTCAATACAAGCTTCCAGTCTAGTATGTAAAGATTGCTGTACACGTTCTAGCATTTCAGTGGAAATTTCAGCGTAGGCAGCAGTAATACGCCGTTTCATATCTTCTGGTGTAGTTGGTATGTCCTTGTAGACAGTATCTTTCAGCTTCCCCCACAGAAAAAAATCTAAAGGAGTCAAATCTGGTGAACGGGCCGGCCAAGGTACAGGTCCCCTTCGTCCAATCCACCGATTTTGAAACAATCCTTGAAGATAAGCTGTAGTAATTCGTGCACTATGGGCCGGACAGCCATCATGTTGATACCACAGATTCCTCCTAGTCTGAAGGGGAACGTCTTCTAACATCTGTGGAAGATCGTCTGTTAGGAGGTTGAGATACTTCTGTGAATTCAGTGTTCCTTCTATGAAAAAAGGGCCAATGATGTGATGGTTCACTATTCCACACCACACGTTCACACTCCATGGATGCTGACGTTCTACCTGACGCAGCCAACGAGGATTGTCAACAGACCAATAGTGCATATTTTTTAGATTTACTTGGCCATGATTAGTAAATGTTGCTTCATCAGTGAACAAGATACATGACAAATTTGGAGTATCATGTCTCAATGCCCATGTACAAAAGTTCACACGATTCTCAAAATCATTGCCATGCAGCACTTGATGGAGAGAGATGTGATACGGATGGAACTTATGACGATGGAGGATGCGGATTACACTTCTTTGACTGATGCCGCTTCCTCGTGCGATTGCACGAGAACTAATGTGGGGATCTACTGCAACAGCAGCTAGAACATTAATTTCTCCTTGCTCTCCAGTTGCTCGTTTGTTTCTGGTGCGTTTTCTAGACGTTATACTACCACTTTCACGTAATTGGTTGAAGAGGTTCACAAATAATTGACGAGATGGTTGACGTCTATTCGGATATGTTTCCAAGTACACTGTACAAGAAAGAACTGCATTCTTTCTACATTCACCATAAACTATGAGCATATCTGCTTTTTCTGCATTGGTAAATACCATCTTCCAAGCACGTCCTACTGCTTCAACTATCACAAAATAACTGCCAGTGTAGACAAAACACATTGTAAACAAACATAACAACATCCTAGCCTAGCAACTAAGCAATTGAATGGAACAAACAACTGCCGGTGCGTTCAATTTTCAAATGACGATTTCTCGTAAACTACTTACATTAGAATCGTGCAAAAAACACCATTGACATTCTAATTTATTCTACTTTTATTTTCTTAATGTCAATACGCATTGTTCCATTTAAAAAAATGTAACTTTTGTACATAAATACAATTTCTAAAAATTATAAAAATCTGTGTATCATTTGAAAATGCGAGCCCCTGCCTATAGTTCAATTCCGTGAAAACCGCATATCAATAGCACATACCATTTCAGAAATATTTACGGTGCAAGTTTTAGGTGACTCACCCTGTATAACTGGGCAATGAAACATAGATACTGATAACCTAATTAACACTGCCCTTCAGTCATATCATGCTGTTACAAGCCACCATCAAGGATAATACATTATATGTGGACAATGAGAGAGCCAGGTTTATCTGGTTATATGCATTTTGCTGTGCAGGGGCCACAGTGTAAGAGAAAAGCACTGTATTTAATTATAAATGTAATGAAATAGGCAACATATGTTGAACATAATCTATCACACATGTTTCTTTGTATCTATAATAGTGCTCCACTTTTTCTGACCCTCTTGAAGACAAATTGTGCCCATTTGCTTATTTTTAAAGAATGGATATGGAAGCTATAAACCATAATCAGTTCTGTATACTTAGGAATCAGTTGCAATGTATGAATATGGCTCTCTTGGGCTTCAAGACAAAAAACACTTCTACTGCGTTTATGGAGGGAATACCATATTTCTTTTGTTTATATCCATATTAGGGAACACTTATGCATGATTCAATATATCTGCTTCAAACCAAGAATAAACAGAGTAATGCTTAAGAATTCATTTCAGTGCACTACTTAAAGCAGTTTCTAAGTACATTCCACAAAGAAAGTAATCAGTCTGTTTCTTTGTTTGTATTAAAACAATGCCAAATGCTGATTTGCCATTAAGAATACAGATTTGTGTAAAATTAAGAACTTAATAGTAAACAGGCTCATGTGTTGTTTGCCTTTGTTTTATAGTCTTGTCTTTCCCAATACAGAATTTCACCTTTTTCTCCGGATGCACTTCAGGATTATATTTAGTTTCTCTCTTAGGTATGAAAAATATTGCAGTAAGTTTTCTCTTCTTGAATGTATATAGAACAATATTTATATGCGTTTAAATGACTGACTGAAAGGTTTAGCAAGATTTTTCACAGAAGAATTATAAAGTTTTAATGGTCAAGAAAAGGAAGGAAGAAAAGATTAACTTTCAAAGTTAGAGGTTGGTTGCATTGAAATGAAGTAATCATTTGAAGGATTCTTATTTAGTTTGAACATTTGTCTGCCATAATTAATTTCATTCAAGACATGCAGTTTCCTATTCATATAGCTTAAAATTTTATTAGAAGCTAAGTAAAACATTTTAACTGACAGCCCAGTTGTTAGAAACAAGTATGGTAACTCCTCTTTTTGTAGTATTAGGTGTGCATGATTTGATTTATTTGAAATCCAATATAATTTATTAATATTTTAACAACCATTCTGATAAGTAATCAGACATTTCAGAAAGCTCTACTGTAGAAAGAATTCCAGGAAATGCTTTGTCATGTTAAATCCTATTGCTCATTTTTAAGTGGTGGGAGCTGCTTTTGATCTAATTTCCATTATCATTCTGTGAGACAAAGACATTTATAAAGACATTGATTGTTTATGCTTAAGCAAAAAATATTGTTACTAATTGCATTTTTTAAGGCACTATTCTCTTTAAGCACATATTTTAATAGAATTTCAAAAGTGGTTTAGCATGCAGTAATAATTGGAAACATTTTGTAATGATCATATAAGTTCATAGTTAAATGTAAATGTATATATTATAAATAGAAACATACCAATGTGCAAGATTAACCATCAATACAACGACTTTAAGGCAAGTGCATAAAGACAATTGGGACCTGACTGGATTCAAATGGCTCAAACTTAATATTAAAGTTGGAATGAACATGAGTGTATGCATAAAACATGTAAATGAACAGCTGAATGATTTTACTGCTTCCATAAATATATGTATAAAACAATGTTTAGTTTTATTTTATTTTCATTGGACAGTAAATTATTTGCTACAGACATTTGAAAAATAAAGTTGTTTCTAGTTTTATGAAATAGAAAAATGTCTCTTTTTGGTTATGTTCCTGTAAACTTCTGTATTTTAGTTTACCACACCAAGGGCATAAAATTCACATTGAAACCTGTGTTATTTATCCATGAGACCACATTTTACATAAAACTATGTATTTATTTTGCAAATTAGGAATTAGTGCAAATGGTTTATATTAACTTCCACAGTTTCGTGAACCCAGATGCATCATACAGTGAAACATGCACTTAAGGGAGAGGGATCCATACGTCCTCTCAATTACAAATAAAGCATCTATGCTTAATCCAGAATATATTAAATTGGATCTGTCAACAGATTCATGCAAATAGATAGGATTTGGTTTTCCACAACTGCAGTGAATTGTTTTCAGATAATTCCTTTAATATGCACAATTTTTCCTTATGTTTTTGTTGCTTCCCCTTTTAAAGGGAAACAGCTGCTATAATTAAATTAGCAGACCCTGAAATAAGGATGGATCAAATATAAACTGGTTCATTATTTTTATATACTTGGAATGAAGAGGTACAACAGGGATATATGTCTTTTGTACATAATCACCTAACAGATTGGCAGATTTTTTCATCTTTCCACTAAGAAAGCAAATGGACACTTCAGCCAGCTGCACAGACTCTTCCATTCTTACATCCTCATTTTGTCTGTCCCTCAGTGTTTCATTAAACAGTTTTAACAAACAGAGTGGGATAAATTTAGACTGTAAAGAAAGTATTCCAGAGTGTTTCACCAAATCTCTTTCGTATTTTCAAAATTTTGACTGTAGGACAATGAATTTTGGAGGGGTTGCTGCTGACATTTAAAAGCATAAACCATTTTGCCTCGCGACATTCAGTTACTTAGTAAGTTATGTAATAATTTATGTGTTACTCTATTTTGAACTTTGAAACAATTTGTTTTATTTTAATTTAAAAGTAGTCTTCTGATAATGTTCTTTCTACCCTCCCTCTCTCTGTACATATTTTCACTGCATGGTGAAGCTGCATGTGAACTAAAATGGAACAGTGAATAATGTTGTTGAAGTTTTAAAGTAAAGGGTATTATAATGGTTGTGAAACAGGTCACTCTGGCTTAACTTGGAATCAGTATTTGGTATGCAACATATATTTTTTACATGTATTTTTAAGTATGTATTATTTATAGAGCATATTCCTGAACACTACATTTTGTACTTTAAGATGTTAAAGGGCTTCTAGGCTCTCAAATTCATGTTGTAGATCATAGTAAGTTAAGGTTAACATAGTTATTTTTTTTCCATAAATGGTGAAACTAGAGGTGGGATTGTAATGTAATAGCAATGTATATGGTTTATTTCAAGAAAGAAAATAAGAAAATGGTGTATATAAGAAAATGCTTTAAAAATGACAGAGCTTCAGATTAATGGATGTAATCATGCTCCATGTAAAATAAACTCTGACCATGCACCAAACAAGGTAGTGTAATGAACTGCCAGATCTAAATAAATTAGTATTTATTAACAAAAATATAGAAAAGTCCCATCTCTAAAAAAATGCAATTGTTTATACTATCTCATCCTTTAGGTACAGTTTTTATTCATGGTGACTAGATGAAATCTGGTGCTGCTAATATAGAATTTTGCGGTGCTCCCTACTAACATATGTAAAAAATAATTAAAAGTTTTAATAAGATTTACACATTGTGTAATAACATTTTTTTTTTTTCCTGAGCAGCATGGTGCTTCTTGTTATAGCATCACTTATTTTGGTAGCCTATTGATTTTACATTTTAAGTTGTATTTAAAACTGCTATCTATATGGGTATGTCAGGAAATAAGTTCTTTTAACAGATTGGTAAATTATTTAGGTTTTCATTTTCAAATCATCTGACATAAGAAATCTGCTGAACTTGTTCAGCCTATGGGTACAAAAACAGATTTGTATATAATTTGTTATTACTGTCTTAAATAAAATTTTCCTGCAGCTGCAGAAGCAGATTGTTATTTATGTGAAACTTGAGAGCAACTTCTTTGTAAGTAGTTCTAAAACAAATATTAAGATATTCCCCAAATTTCAGTGACATAAAATTTATGCTTTTGATTTAAAATGTTAATGTTGGTTTTAAATTAAATGTGAATTGTGATTAGTGTTTACTCAGAGAATATGAACTAAGAACTTACTGAAATTTTTTAGGTGTACTAAGTAAATATTTAATAAAAAGACTCCCTGAGGTAGGGTTTCTCATTACTGAATAATTTATTATCTATCAAGGTCAAAGTGATGAAGTGACACTTTATCACAACTATTGGCGTGTGAAGAACTTAATGAGAATAAATTTGGACACCTCCTTTATGTGCAGATACTGACAGTTGTATTTAAATTGTTGAAAGTTCCAATAGCCAAGTTTCAAGGTAGACTGAAGTAAGCAGAAACAGTTCCTAAATTTCTAGAGCCATTCCATTTCATAAAAAATTGTCATGTACCATTCCAGTTTGTTTTAATTATACATTACATAAAAATGTATTAGTGTAAAATTGCACACATAACATAGTCCACTAATGAGGCCATAAAATTTCCATTGCATAATGCCCTCTGATACATTCCTGTATCTATAAGTCAGCATTTATTCTTTAGAATGCAACTCTTGTTCTGTGCCGTGGCCATGGTTGAAAGGTGGGAGTCTGAATCTCAGCCACTGAATGCCTGAGTTCAAGCTCACCCAGGTGTGTGCAGATTTTTTGACTCATGTATAGGACTGATGTACATTCTATGGTTATGCATTTGAGGAACTCTGTTAAGTGTGGTCTATAGGAAGCAAATGTTCTGCTTGGAGTAAGCATAGTACTGACCACATTGTCCTTCATTAGTTGCATGATCGTCCATTTTGCCTGTCCATAAGGGCTGGAATACTACAGGGTTAATGTGTTAGCAGCAAGTTCTATAATCCTCCTATATGTTTGTGTAAATGGTGGTTTAAGATGCACAAGCTTAGAAACTTAGAAACATAGGTTACTTACTGAAACTTAATTTCAGAAAAGAATTCACATTAAAAGAAAATGTTATTTTGTGGACCTTCACACCCTCGTTCCCATTCCCTTTCCCTTTACTCTTCTTTTCCATGTATGAAGCATTTATCTTAATATAAGTAGTTTCTTTCATTTGAAATATCTTTTATCCTAGACATGTTTTCAATCGCTATTCTATCCAGCACATTTTTTAGCAAGCATCTCTTCTCATTCAATCAGTTTCCATTTTTTGTTCCTGATAAGTTTTAGCATTGTTCTTCCCTTACATTATTCCTAAATAATGAGCCTAAATTCTTGTTCTTTCCAGTTTTTCTTTGCTCATCCTTGGGGTGAAGAATTCAAGGTGGTTGTGTGTATTCTTATAACTGTAAATAAGCGTTGCTTCCAGTTTTCCCAGTACCTTGCTACTGTGGTACTTCAAATTTGAATATTTAACTGTTCTGTACTTCATTTTTTTACATAACCATTTACTTGGTCTAAGAAATATTTGAAAATTAAGAATACATGGCCAAAAGAGCAATTGATTCCTCTTATCTCACTTTCTGTAACAAGTGGAAACTCCTCCTTTTAGAACTATTGGCCTCACATATTTTGTGAGGTAAATATGAAAATGTGACTGAGGAGAAATAGCATCTATTTACTTTTTATGTACTATCTGTAATAATTATGAAAGTATAGTATTCTACCCTAAAAAATTTGATGTCAAGATTTGAGTAGAAATACATATTTTGATGGCACCTGATTTCAGAAAAGAGTGTTTTTAGGTGAGGGGCAAACATTTTCAAGGAAAAACCCTCATCATAAACTATATACACTTTATATGAAAAATTGTTTGATTTTCCCAAAAATTGCCTCTTATTAACAGCTTTAATTAAAGTATCATTCATATACAGTGGAAGCCCAAAATAGCGCGGTTTGAAATACCGCAGATTTGGATTTAACGCAGATAAAAGTATGTCCCTGCTAAAAAATATTGTAGTTAATTATTTTACCTTATTTATTTGGAAAATTGTGATAAAAATATTCTGCAAACACAGGGTCTGCAGTACAATTTTCATCCCCACCCGTGTTCGTTGACACTGAGCGCGGCATTCCAGGAAAGTAAACAATATAGTACTACTGAATGAAATCGCGCAGGTGGGGAAGGAGTGGGGAAGGTACGCTACCTGAGTAGTGTATGAAACTGACGGAACAATTCGCTTAATGCTGTCCACAACAAGAATGACTGAGGAACAAGATGATGATGGTGAAAATGACGTGGATGTTAATGAAGGATAACTGATTTAGACAATGCAATTCTTTGGATGGCAAAATGAATCAATCTCCTCCAATATGTATCACATCAATGCATCAAGCAAAACTTACTAATTTTTTAAAACAGGGAAAAATTAGGTTAGTGTAATATATGCCCAGTGCAATATAAATCAAGATTAATTATGAGCTGGAATAACGGCATAACAGGTGAGTAATTTTAAAAGTAATGCAATACATTTATCCTACATATGACAGTTTAATACTGTACTGTACAATTTTTTTTGTAATTTATTATTATATGCATATTTTCCTCCACTAACTGCATGGGATCAATTTTTATCCTTTCTAGTGTTGCATCCTTACATACCACGGTAAGGTTATAACGCGAGTGTAAAGGATTTTCCCCAACAACTGCATTATTTCGGGCTTCTACTGTATTTAAAAATATTTACATAACAAGTAAAATGTATTATCTTGATATCTAAGAATAACCTGTGAAGTCTTTAATTAGAAGGAAGTTTGTACAACACACAACCTTAATAGACAAAAACATAATACCAAAATATGTTGGTTGGTTACCAACACTCCCCACATGGCAACCTTGGCCGTCGGGACAACCTTGCCCCACCACGTGATGACCGGACCCATTTCTCAGATGGAGGCACCCAGAGGGCAGCCCAATTACCTCCAATGGTAGGGTGATAGTGAAGATGATGGTGAAGCAACAGGACCTACAGTTTATACTGTGGACTCCGAACCATGTTGGGCATAGGGGACACTTCACATGTGCTAGACAGAGGTGAAGGCGTGGCTAGAGCTGACTTAAAATCGCCACCCCAAAGCCAGGGATCGAACTCAGGACCCTTTGAACGGAAGCCGCGAACGAAACCACTGCGCTACCCCTGGGCCCTACCAAAAAATGTAGATCTCTTTAAAACATTTTCTCTTGCAGTTATTATTCAGTTGCTTGTGATGTGTTGGAGGGACTTCAGTATTTTAAGACTAGTATGTAATGTCATGCTTTTAAATATCATGTCTGTTGATTTGATTTCCGGTATACCCTTTGACCTTAACAAAATGTGCAATAAAAGAAAACCATTTCTGCAAACATTTATGTGGATTTTGAAGTAGATGGAGAAATAACCTTTCTATAAACAGTTTGTCAAAGCTATATACAAGTAAACAATAATGAGTAGGAAAGTCACGTAAATGTAATACATAAGATATTTTATAAATGAATGTTGATTGTTTTTCCCCTGTTCTCTTCATATTTTTCTACAAGACAACTAAAATACTTGGTGTGTTGTTCATTCATGCTATAAAACACGTTAGTTGCAAGTGCAGAAAGGTTATCAACCTTTCATAAATGGTGTAATTGATACTGGCAGCTGTTTATTATCTTTAAATTCACTGGTAGTTTTACCTGTGAAACAATTACATTAAAAATATTTTGCCTTTTATTGCTATTAGCATAAAGAAGCTTCTGGTGTGCAACATATCATAGAACACATCCTCATATTTTATACTGTTATTCACCCAATCTTCAATTTTTCTTTTCTTTTATCTTACATTTATAATAGCATCCCAATACACCTTCACTTCTGAAGTACAAAGTTCATTGTTTTACCTCAGAATTCCTGTGCAATTGAGAGTCTAGTATACTGGAAGATGATTAATTATGAAATCAAAGTGAAGTCTCAACATTTTAAAATATTCATGTCTGTAGACTGACAGTGTGCTGTTGTTAAGCCTCTATTATGCTATAATGCCTGATATAGTTACTCACATAGATGACAAGTGTCATCTACAACTTGAAGGATACATTTGGATGCTTTAGATGGGCATGAGAGTCATGTTAGAATATTTTATTTACATCTAAAGTTTAATATATTTAATACACGTATACACTTTAATATAATCTAAAGCTTTAAATAGTCAGTTTAAGAATTAATCAATTTCTGTTTCAAGACAATCAATTTCATACGTGTCATTCATTGTTATAAACACTGAGGTGTGTCTTAATGCAAATACTTATAATTAGTGTTTTTGTATGCCTAGTGTTTGTATAAGCATACACAAACATTAATTTAGATGATAAGGTGCAAATTGAAATACAGAACATTATTTGGCTGCATAGTTTACTCGTATATCTCTCAGCTAATCCACACGGTTCCAGTTAACCACTCAACACTGTGTCTTATTTTGTGCTCTTCCACATATATAAAATCTACCCCACCATCCAGTTATTTTTTTGTGGATTCCTGACAACTTCTTAAGTGCATACTAATAATTTACTCTTCTTCGAACCTCTCATGGAAGGCTTTCAAAGCAAAAGTCACTATTTGAGGTTATTAGCTCCCAGCTATTTTGTCCATAAACTTATCCTTCTTTAAATCCAGATTTGAAGTCATGCAATAGTATTTATAAATGCATAACAGATTTACGATTGAAATGTTCAAAATATTGTAAAGCAGTACTATGGGCCACCTGGTATTACATAAGAAATTGTTTTCTGATATTGCTGTCAAAAGATGTATACCCATTTTTGTCCTGTTGTAGAATTTAATCATTTGAGGTGTTTGTTCCTCTCTGGAAATTACTATAGCTTCATCAAAGTACATGCTTGACATTGTTCTGTTTTCCTCTGGAAGTATACCATCTTGCTAATATTCTAAGGTAGATGATTTTGGCTGTCTTTCTTTTTTACAGAAATTTATTCTTACAAACTAGTGAACCAGTTATTCCCAGTAATATTTATATTTGTACCTACTACTGGTTTGACCACTCAAAATGTCTTCAACTGAGTTACCCAAGCTTTTATGGCCCCTCTGATTGCTTACTGACATATATTGATTTGATTTCTGTTTGAGTTACCCCACAACTTTGATAGACCCTTTTGAGAATATCTCAGAGATCCACATATATAATAAAACTAAGGAAAGATCTGATCTTTATAACTCTGTATCTTTGTATCCCATTCCCATTGATGTAAATATTTGTACATATTACATGTAATATATTTTCACACCAGAATAACTTAACCTTTTTCTTTCTTTGTTACACGGACTTCAGTTTTGGGTCTCCGAAAGTGTATGATGTTATGAGATCTTGTTCTAACAGTGGTATTTACTTTTACTCCATTTAATCGTTTCATCTTTTCCTGGGGAAAAACACATTTTCTTGAACTACATCTTCTTGTGATCCCAATTAGTCATTTTCTGATACTTCTATTTCTGAATGCTTTCATGTACACTCTGTTCTCTGAATCAATATCACTCAGGATCATCACCTTTCCAGCCATACATCTGTATCTGTATCTCTGCTAAACTCTTTCCTAGGTTCTTTTATTGTTGACATAACTTCCCAAGAATATGCACATGAAAGTTGAAGGAATTAAAAACATAAAATTAATTTTAAAGTGAATCGATTAATGACACTAAACAACACTTACTTTTAAATTTTTCCGAAACATGTTTAAGAGACTTTGCCTCTATCCTCACCCGGCCATAACAACACTGTTTTCAACACTTCCAAGAAAGGAATTGCAACATAAAATTAATCTGATTCTTATTGTAGCAGTAGAGCTTGTGCGGAATACCAGTGTCCTGCAACTATGTTTCATACAGTGCAACTGGCTCAACTAAAACCCAATAATGGCTGAGGTTAATGGATTTAGAGTTAAAGGAAAAGCACTGAAAATGGTGTGAATGCAACCCAGCCCAGTCAAACAGAGTACAGTAGGAAAATCATATGTATGTCTGATGTCACCTATGCCAGTAATGGAGAGTTAATTTCTAATGCTTAACTAGGAGCTTTTAGCAGTTCTGTAAAAAGAAATGTTAAAAATTTGGGCTTAAAAAGTAAATTCAGGTAAAATAGTAGGATTGATACGAAAATATAAGTGAGAGAGCAAAATTAGGTGGTCTTAAAGCCAGCATATTATAATAATTGAAAAATGTACACATTAAAGTCTCAAAATTCTAAATGGATGTTACATATTTATCAACTCTTATGAGAAATTCTCCACAATTATTTTCAATTTACAATAATCTCTTTGATTTCTAATCATGTAGAAGTTGAGTTGAATTTTATACTTGACCAACACTGATAATTATCAAATGGAAAGGAAATAAACTGATCAAGGAGAAGCCGCAATTATAATTAAAGGACTCAAAATGAGAAATGCTGATATTCAGAAAAGCACTTGTGAAAACTTCACAATAACCTTCTGATTAGCATACAAATTTTTTGAATTAGTATGGGTGAGATAAAAAATCTGAAGGACACAAATATTTTACTGGTCCTTACTTTTCATTTGTTGAAGAAAGTCTTAAAGAACAGGAAGGACATTTTTGTGAGGCTAATTCTTTGATTAATAACAATGTAACATGCAATGCATTTCTTGTCATCAACAAGTAACATATGAAAGTCTGAAGTTCAGAAATTGTCTCACAGTGTATTATTTCTTCAGGCATGTTATTTGCAGTAGTAGGTCAAACCGTATAAAAGGCATGTAATTATTTGGTTGATTATTTCAAAGAATTTCGCAGTTAAGAGCAACCAAGTGTACTTGGAATATTTATTATGAGTGAATATGTTCAGTAAAGGTACATTGCTAGAAAATGCTAAACAGTCATTTCTGTAAATTTGTTTATATTTTAGTTTATTCCAAGTAATCCCATTTATGCATTCAGTTGTCCCAGAATAATTTATCTTTAAACTTACCCTCATGGATATAGGAAATACTTTTGCTATATGTTTCACAGTACACAGCATTGTTAAATTTTTCTTGTCACCCACACATTCAGTTCCTGAAATACTTTCCATAACACTTTTACCTTAAATATATGGATAACTAATAGTATCCTAGTTATCTAATCAATGGGCCTTAGGTAAAAGAATAGGTCTTCCACGTGTAAGCATGTAAAAATATTTTCACGTTTTGAATTTAAAATAGGAAGTAAAATTAATGTATCCCTTAAACAATGGTTAACTAAAGAAAGTACATACAGTGTAAACAGTATAATTAATTTTTGCTGTTGTGTGTAGGAAAGAAGGGCTTAAAAATCAAATAGGAAGAAAACGTATTAGTACATAGAGCAGACACAATCTTATTTGGAATATTATTCTAAAAGATATCTGTGCCAGGATCACATGGTTGATGTTACTACATAGCAAAGTTTATTGGTAAAATTTATTGTTCTAATACCTCCTCTTCATCTTAATATGTGAATTGTTGGTCTAATTGTAGAAGGAATATATGTATGATGTAAGTGGAATTCTGCTCATGTGAACAAATAGTTTTGGATCAGTATCACTTTGGTACTGAACGGGGCATTGTTAACTATCTTTAGGATTTCTAGTAAAGGTTTTGGTTTAATTAGTCACTGCATAGCCAATAAACCAAGTATAATAAAACACACCAGTAAACTTGTAAATAAAAAATACAATGATTGTTTTGAACTTATTTCCTATTAGCCATTTATTATTCATAGCTCAAATATCTTAATACATTATTTTATAAATGTATTATTTGAGCTGTGTAATATGAAATAATTTTGTAATATTTATTTTATTTCTCACTTCAGAATGCAATGTGTTATAATTTAAAATAAATAATTACTTCACATTAAACTGTGAATTTAATCTGGAAGTCTTAAGAAATGAGAAGTCCTCAGCATATGTTTAATTTTTGCCTTAAAATTCAATTTGGGATATATCTTAATATGGTAGTTGAATTCTCACCAGCTGAATTTCCTTGCTGTAAGTTCTAATCGTGCTCTTTCATAATGTTTTTTGTTTATACACACTATTATGCACAGCACAGTTTGTTGAATCATTATCTGGCTTAATCTTCATTTAATAAGAGAAAAAGATGTAAACAATTTTGTTTTATTACAAATGTGTAAACAATTCGAGATACCTGGTAGTGTTCTTAGTAATTGATTACACAAATATGTTTCAGCAGGAGCAGATACTTGAGATGATGTAATTATGTGCAATGTATTTAACTTATTAAGAACTGATAAATTTTATGATTTTTGTGGATAAAATTTAAATTTGTTTTAGTAATATTTAGATGTATAAAGAATGAACAAAAGCTTTGATGTCTCCAGAAAATTCTAAACACCAGTTTTAATAAGACAAAAATTAATTGTTAAATTTTTTACATAATCTTTATTGTATAAAATCATTCCAGTGTTTCTACAAACAGTTTTTTATGTTATACTAAAAATGTTCATAAAAATAAATGCAAATAATGAAAAAAGTTGTCTACATTGGATGTTTCCATAGGTGCTACAATATCATTAAGAATAAATACATTTTGTATCTCGGCCATAAGTAACGCTGGCCTTTGTATGTGCCAACTTTTTATACATCTTTGATGTGAAACAATTTTATTTGGTATTTTTGGAGCAGAACAAGCCAATGTTGGTATGGGCAGTGTGTCCGTGTTAATTTTTATTTAGTAGTTTTATATTAATTCTTCAGGTGGTATCTGAATGACTACATTTTCATTTATGTATCAGTAGTACTGATGTTACTGTATAAGTTTTTTTTTTTTTTTTTCCTATCACAGCTGATACTTAAAGCTTAAGTTAAATATATATTTAGTGATAATGATTATGATGCATATTTGCATTTTTCAAAATTTGTACATACTGTTGTGCATTGAATATGTAAATTTGCAGGATTTAACAAAGAGTGTTGCTCCATTTCTGTGTATCAATTAAGACACATACACATCATAATGTAAATTATTAAGATTGAGAAGAAAATAAAAGTCCATTGTACCAAAAATAGCAAATATTAAAAAGTATTAAATCTTGTCTGTATTCTTGCTTTCTTAGATTAATCCTTTGCACACAACCCTTAGTGATAACTAGTATTTATTTTCATGCTTTGATTTATAGTAAGTACTTGCTATGGCAGAAGAAAGGATGTGAGCTTATATTGCAACAA
Source organism: Mantis religiosa (assembly GCA_030765055.1). NCBI lineage: Eukaryota > Metazoa > Arthropoda > Insecta > Mantodea > Mantidae > Mantis > Mantis religiosa. The sequence goes on from CM060955.1 coordinate 42,124,793, forward strand.
ACCAAAGAAGAAATATAAATAAATAATAAATAAATACACAAATAGAACTAAAGAAATTTAGTTGCTGACCATAGCAATTAGATACTGTAAATAATGCAGGTAACAAATTAAAGGTTTACAATATCTGAATGAATTCTAACATAACAATAGCAAATTTTTAAAATGAATTAAAAACCCACACCACAGAATATTTCAACATGAAACTAAACTTGTTGGATTCATTTCAACTCAAATTCATATTGACAAGAGCAACGTAAAAACATAGGATTTCAACACTTACTAACACCAGGTTAGTTGTGTCTATTAATTTCCTGAAGGTAGATATGAGGTAATGGATGGAAGGATATGATAGTGCAACTTACGTTGCTGAGCGTATCCTGATACATAGATACATAGGTCAGAGGTATCACCAGACCTCCAAATGGCTGTGCCATGGTCGAGTGGCTAGACCACTCAACTCTTTCCAAAGCAATCTGGGTTCGATCCCAGATGACTGCATGTGAGATTTGTGGTGGACAAAGCAGTTTAGGGGCAGGTTTCCTCCAGATGCTCCAGTTTCCCCCACCATCTCATTTACCCTGTGCTCCATCTTCATTTCATGTATCATCAGTGTCACTGCCTGCAGGGACACATGTAAAAGCGGGTGTTAAACACTATAAAAAAGAGGACCTCCAACACACTTGTACCTACAGGAGATAAAATATTTCTGTCATAAAGATATTCATTGCAGAATCTACAAAAGGAGTGGCCAGTCCAATGGGAATGGAATCCAGAATGAGCCAGACCTCTCAGTGCATGTTTTGTGTACATCGACAACAATTGCAAAGCAGAATGAGTGACGGAAATTAATTATTCCTTAACATTAACCATCTGTAAGACAAGATTTGGAAAGATTTAGCCAGACTGAAAAATTCAATGCCATAGCCGGGATTTGAACCACAGATCTGGTCTCCATCCAGTTGCTGTTATCCATTGAGCTACTATGACAACATGCAAGAATGACACCAAATCCTATGAATCGCATTTTTCCAGTAAACTACTAAAGAAATCCCACATACATGATAATATATACCTTAAAGGTGACTTAACTATGGTGTAACTACTTTTAAGTTCAAAGCTTCATAGTTTACACCACTATGTCATTTAATGGAAATTAAGTATTCTTTCACACTAACCAGTGCAGGACATGATTTGGAAAGGTAGAGCCAGACTGAAAAATCTAATGCCATAATTGGGATTTAATGCTCTTAAATTTATTACAGAATATTTGCATTTTAAGGAATTATGCTGCAATTAGCAGTTACTCTTTATATTAAAAACAAAAGCATTATTAATAGTGAAGTATAATTCATCTGTTGAAGTACCGAAGTAGGCACACTTATTTACATTCACCTTCACTTTTAAATTTAGAACACAATTGAAACCTTTTCGGGGGGATTTGTTACCATCAATCAGCTGCTGGGTAACTGAAGCTCTCTCTTTCTTGTTTCCCCTTTCTGCTGGTATTGAAACTTACTTAATGGTATGATTTCAAAATTAATTACACTGTTACCATTTTTAATTATGTTTACTTTCTTCCTACATGTTCAGATCTGTTAGTGAGGAAGTGGTTTAATTTTATATTTTGACCAATATTAAAGATGCTTTAAGCTATTGAGTCTATAGAATAACAACATTAAATTCCCAATTGAAATAGAAGTAAACAATATATTATCCCTTTTGGACCCCAAAATAACTAGAGATCAAGCCAATTTTAAATTTGGAATACATAGGAAACCTATATATGTTGATTACGTAAAGAAAAATGGATGCAACCCAACTTAAGATCAACTAGCTGCCTTCAGAAGTTTGATTCACTCCATGTGTAATGTTCCGTTGAGCAATGAAGACATTTGGAAAGAACAACAACATATAGTGGAAAAAGCAATTACAGATTCAACCTAGATGTCGTAAGAATAGACTGGGAAGGGGAAACAAGAATATTTCACAAACAGCCACATTAACACCACTTCAAATACAGAGTATAGGCACAGAAAGTTCACCTACCACCCTTGGGCTTTTAGAAAATTTGAACAGATTTTCGAAAAGTTAAAGGTAAGACTAGCCCAGTGAACAAATTTGCCATAATAAACTTGCTAAACTACAACCCTGTGCATAAAATCTGGAATCGCATCATTTATGTGAAATGTTTTTTTTTTTTTTTATTATTATTATTATTATTTAACGTCTTCCAATGTTAAGTCATGTCCAGTGATGAATGAAATGGGCCAATAGAGTTTACCTAGTTAACCAACATTCCTCTTTCAGGATAAGGGAAAATCCCAGAAAAAATCTTATCCAAATATTCACCCTTACTGAGATTTGAATTCAGGACCTCTTCAATGTGAGGCAGACTTGCTACTCCCATACCACAGTGGCAGGAAACCAGACTAAAAGAACAACAGAGAAGCATAAAACTAAAATTAGTAGTTAAATCCAGTGTAGCATAACATTTTTCGCTAGAAAATCATAATATTAATTAAAATATAAAATTGTTAAAGCCACTTATCTCACGAATAGAATTGAACATCTGGGAAAAAAATCACATCATTAAAAACAGTAACAGTTTAATATCTTTGAAATCCTTCCATTAAACAGAGTGTTAAAATATTGTGCCCCTAATGCCAGATGGCAGCACAATCAGTCCCAGCAGGAAGGAGAAACAAGAAAGAGAGAGCTTCAGTCACCCAGTAGCTGATGATGAAGATGAATGCCCTCAAAAATATTTCAATTGTGTTCTAACATTTAGAAGTGAATGTGAGTGTAAATAAGTGTGGTTACTCCCATACTCCTAAAAATTACTATGTAGTTGTAAACATATTTGTTCCTTTATTTCTGAGTCGTTATATTTGGGAGATGAGCAGATGAGCACAGCTTCACAATGGCATAGTACCCTCAGTCATGTGAACTGCCAGCTAAATGTGAAATATGTGGTGTTTAACACCCGCTTTTACTAGGGTAAGTTTGGGTGAATTGTCAGGAGGCGATTTGGGTCAATTTTATATTTTTCGTCCTCCCTTGCAAATGAGAGTTACTCAAGGAGGTGCTACCATCTAACGACAACTATTACAACTCCATCCAGAAGTTGGAAGCAGGAATTGAATGAAAAAAGTGAAACACGTGTGTGTTGCTGTGTGGTTTCTTGTGTAAATCTGTGTTGTTTGAAGCGAGCTCATAATGTTTTTCCTTTTTAAAATGGTATGAAAGTTAAATTGAAGTGGCTGGAATAATTTCATTATTTATCGAGCATTAGTTTTCTGATAAGTTTGTTAGATGTTATATCGGTGTACAAGCTTTATTATGTTTATGTATACCAACACAGTCAAAATAAAATCCTGCATTTCAGGTGAATAGGGTCACTATATTGCAGGTGAAAATGGTCTACATATTACTTTTTTTCTCTCTTTCTTTTCGTTTATATTATAGATGGGGAAGTACAGATGTAAAACGGTCTCTCAATGGTCAGAAGTTGACATGCAGAATGAAATGAATCATTTCGTGAGGGTAGAAGCCAGTGTCACGCTGCTGAATTATTTGGAGTTCTGCATTCCTGTCTTCAAAGGCGGCTGCAAAGTGGCAATGATGCTCCAGCCAAGTCAAAGTGTGGTCAAACCACATTTACTAAACATCAAGAACAAGAATTAGTTTCAAGAATCCTAAAACTGTCTGCAGAATCCATTGGATTCTGATGATGTCAGGAGGGTTGCCTTTGATTTTGCAGAGTCCAAGAAAATAAAACAGACTTTCTTAAATGCAAGAAAAATGGCAGGTAAAGAGTGGCTAAAGGGGTTCAGAGAACGAACCCCAAATGTTTCTCTGAGGAAAGCAGAAGGGCTCTCTTTAGCATGGTGTAATGGCTTGAACAGAGAAGACATGGCTGAGTTATATTTTTTGCTAAAGAAAACCATCATGCATCTTGATTTAATGGACAAACCGCAGCTGATATATAATGGAGATGAATCTGGTTGTCAGCTAAATAATAAACTTACAAAGAAAATGTGGAAACGTAGAGTCAGATTGAAAAATTCAATGCCATAGCCGGGATTTGAACCACGGATCTTCTGGTTTCCGTCCAGCCGCACTACCATTGTGCTACTATGGCCAACGTGCCGATATGCCATTAAATTCTCCAACTGACTCGTATTTTCCCGGTAAACCACTTAGGAGTTCTCATAAACACATGAGACAACTACCTTAATGGCGACTTACTACATGTAAGTACTTTAAGGCCCGGGCTTTATAGTTAACCACTATTAGGTTAATTAATGGAAATTAATTATTCTTTCACACTGGCCGTGTGTAGGCTAAATTGTGGAAACGTAGAGTCAGATTGAAAAATTCAATGCCATAGCCGGGATTTGAACCACGGATCTTCTGGTTTCCGTCCAGCCGCACTACCATTGTGCTACTATGGCCAACGTGCCGATATGCCATTAAATTCTCCAACTGACTCGTATTTTCCCGGTAAACCACTTAGGAGTTCTCATAAACACATGAGACAACTACCTTAATGGCGACTTACTACATGTAAGTACTTTAAGGCCCGGGCTTTATAGTTAACCACTATTAGGTTAATTAATGGAAATTAATTATTCTTTCACACTGGCCGTGTGTAGGCTAAATTGTGGAAACGTAGAGTCAGATTGAAAAATTCAATGCCATAGCCGGGATTTGAACCACGGATCTTCTGGTTTCCGTCCAGCCGCACTACCATTGTGCTACTATGGCCAACGTGCCGATATGCCATTAAATTCTCCAACTGACTCGTATTTTCCCGGTAAACCACTTAGGAGTTCTCATAAACACATGAGACAACTACCTTAATGGCGACTTACTACATGTAAGTACTTTAAGGCCCGGGCTTTATAGTTAACCACTATTAGGTTAATTAATGGAAATTAATTATTCTTTCACACTGGCCGTGTGTAGGCTAAATTGTGGAAACGTAGAGTCAGATTGAAAAATTCAATGCCATAGCCGGGATTTGAACCACGGATCTTCTGGTTTCCGTCCAGCCGCACTACCATTGTGCTACTATGGCCAACGTTTCCACAATTTAGCCTACACACGGCCAGTGTGAAAGAATAATTAATTTCCATTAATTAACCTAATAGTGGTTAACTATAAAGCCCGGGCCTTAAAGTACTTACATGTAGTAAGTCGCCATTAAGGTAGTTGTCTCATGTGTTTATGAGAACTCCTAAGTGGTTTACCGGGAAAATACGAGTCAGTTGGAGAATTTAATGGCATATCGGCACGTTGGCCATAGTAGCACAATGGTAGTGCGGCTGGACGGAAACCAGAAGATCCGTGGTTCAAATCCCGGCTATGGCATTGAATTTTTCAATCTGACTCTACGTTTCCACAATTTAGCCTACACACGGCCAGTGTGAAAGAATAATTAATTTCCATTAATTAACCTAATAGTGGTTAACTATAAAGCCCGGGCCTTAAAGTACTTACATGTAGTAAGTCGCCATTAAGGTAGTTGTCTCATGTGTTTATGAGAACTCCTAAGTGGTTTACCGGGAAAATACGAGTCAGTTGGAGAATTTAATGGCATATCGGCACGTTGGCCATAGTAGCACAATGGTAGTGCGGCTGGACGGAAACCAGAAGATCCGTGGTTCAAATCCCGGCTATGGCATTGAATTTTTCAATCTGACTCTACGTTTCCACAATGTAGCCTACACACGGCCAGTGTGAAAGAATAATTAATTTCCATTAATTAACCTAATAGTGGTTAACTATAAAGCCCGGGCCTTAAAGTACTTACATGTAGTAAGTCGCCATTAAGGTAGTTGTCTCATGTGTTTATGAGAACTCCTAAGTGGTTTACCGGGAAAATACGAGTCAGTTGGAGAATTTAATGGCATATCGGCACGTTGGCCATAGTAGCACAATGGTAGTGCGGCTGGACGGAAACCAGAAGATCCGTGGTTCAAATCCCGGCTATGGCATTGAATTTTTCAATCTGACTCTACGTTTCCACAATTTAGCCTACACACGGCCAGTGTGAAAGAATAATTAATTTCCATTAATTACAAAGAAAATGTTTGCTGAAAAGGGAAGCAGAGCTGTTTAAGCACATACTTGTGTAGAACAAGGGGGCTTGTAACAATATTAACTTGTACTAATGCCACAGGAAACTTCATCCCTCTAATTATCATCAAAGGCAAAAGATGTTACCTGAATTTGGTGATGGTCTCCTGAATGGGTCACTGGTCAATTTTTTGGACTCCAGATGGATTAACGAAATGGAGTTTCTGAACTGGTTGAAACACTTTAATGCTCATCGGGTTCTTGGACAGTGATTCTTACTTAAACCACTGAAAGATTACTACAACAATGAATGTATGAACTCCATACGCAACACAAAGGGAGAAAGAAAGATCAACAAACTCACTTTCGGGAGACTTTTCAAAGCAGCATGGATGACAGCAGCAACACCAGCAAATACTGAAACAGATTTTGTTCTACAGGCATCGATCCAGTTAACGAAAATGCAGTAGCTGAACATGAATTTTTGCTCTCTGGTTCTCAATCACACCTGAAAATCCACTGTCTGAAAGAGGACCTGAATCTGAGTTAACTCAAGCGAATCCAGTTCAGAAAGAGCATCAGCTTCTAATCCCTTCAGTGTCATTCAACATCCCCAAACAACAAGACAAAATGTTCAGACAGAAAGCAAACTGCAGTTCCTCTGACTTCTCCAGAAAATATTCTGGAGACCTCAAAAAGATTTTTGTTACTGTTTCCTCACCAACAAAAGATCAGGCAAGTTATTAATAAACAACTAAGTAAACAGTATCCTTCATCATAATCATCTGGATCCAATGAGGATGAAGATAATGATACTTCTTGTGAACTCTACAAGGTAAAATACAGTGATCCCATATCCATCAACTTGATACCTGGATTCCGTGTCAAGGAAAGGGAAAAGAATAGTATCATGGCAGATACATTGGTGCAGTGGATAAAAATAAGTATATTTGTGGGAAATGTGTTGTTTTCAAATGATATTGTGACTGTGGGTTCGTGAAATAACAAGACGAGGTTACAAACGCAAAAACTACACTTTATTTTCCTAGCAATACACCGTTTACCATTACAAATTGCTAGATCACCTCAAAAACTGTTATTTTTCAAACACTACACTCAACTGTCTCTCGCTTCCGGTAACGATTGGCCCCGAAGTTTTCCGAATCTCCACCGGCCATCATTTATTCATCTGCTTCGCGAGTCTACCGTCAGAGTGACACTGCTCCCTCCTCAAGGCTGGTCGTCCCGAACAGCGCCTTCGTAGCGGGCCAGGCGATCCAGGTGTACCACCAACATCTTTCGTCGGGGCACCTTCTGGATGCGGTAGACCACGTCGTTAATCCTCTTCACCACACGGTACGGTCCTTGCCATGGCTGCTGAAGCTTCGGGCAGCGTCCCTTGGTCCGGGTCGGGCGGTACAACCAGACCAGGTCACCTTGCTGGAACCCTTGGCTGTTGGCTTGCCTGTCGTATCGGGTTTTCGTGCGGTCGCTCGCCTTCTGGATGTTCTGGCGAGCCATCTCGTGCATGTCGTGGAGGTGGTCCACCAGGTTCTCCACATCCCTCAAGAGTGGCCCCAAGTCTGCGTCCGCCAGCTGCTCCCTCAGACCAGCGCTATCCCAGCCATCCGCAGGCAGTGCCGTGACTACTCGAACTGCTGCGGCACGCTCCTTCCCCTCCACTCTTGTGCATTGGCCGCACTCTTCTGGACAGGGTCTTCGGGACATAGCGTCCGCGTTACCGTGACTCTTCCCTCTGCGATGTTCCGAGGTGAAGTCGTACTCCTGCTGCCTCTGGACCCAACGTGCTGTCTGGCCTTCCGGTCGCGCCGTCACCATCACCTCGCTCCTCGCGGGGACGACCACGTCTTCGTTCAAGATGACCCTGCAAATTCCAAGGCGCTCTTCTGGTTGACGGAGTATAACCTCTTCTCCGATGAGCCTCAGGACCTTCCTGCCGACCTCGACCGTCACCTCGTGGCTCCTGAGGGCATCCAGTCCCAGAACCACCTCTTCAGCCACCTTCGCAACGAACACCCACAGACGCACGGCACTCCGTCCCAAGGTCAGCTCCAGCAGGGCCTCATTCTCCATAGGCAAGGTGTCGCCCGATGCCAACACAAGCTGGTATGGTCGGCTCGGATTCCTCGTCGGCAAACCATTCGCCACGTCAGGTCTGATGATGGTCACGGCTGCCCCAGTGTCCACTAGCACGCGGCACGGCTTTCCTCTTACCCAACCGTCCGCGATGAGGCTGTCACCCATACGCCGGCTGACGGCGCGCAGTGTCACTCAAGGGGATGGTGGTGATGGCGCCGACGTGCCCCTCTCCACGACAGCCCTTACTCGTTTTCCGGCTGCTCTTCCTGATGTGGACAGTCTCTCCGCAGGTGTCCGGGCTGTCCACACCCCAACACAGGCCACTAGGTGTTCGCCGGCGTCCCTCAGCTGGTCTTCTGTCTCCGGCGTAGCGGACACTCCTCGTTCTCGACGTCGGGATAGATGCTACCTTGGCCGCCTCCATCCTTAATGCCGCTGTCAGTGCCTCGTGGATGGTTTTATAATCGCCGAGCATTAGGCGCTGACGAATCTCCGTGTCCCGTACCCCGTCGACAAAGTTGTAGGCGCTTCCCGGGATACGAACTCCAGTGGCAGGTCAACCAAGGCCTTGCCAGCTAGCTGCTCAATCGCTATGGCGAACTCCTGCAGCGTCTCCCCCGGCTGCTGTGACCTTGCCTTTAGTTGACTGCGGTACGCTGCGGCTAAGCGGTGGTTCCCGAAACGATTCTCCAGGGCCTCCCAGATGTCCTTGGGCGCCGCCGTTGTCTGCACCGCGTTTAGGACTTCCGCGGCCCGTCCCTGGAGGCTGGCTATTAGCTGTGTGGCCTCCTTCTCCGGTGACCATCTGTTGTGCTTGGCCACTGTGTCGAACTGGCGGCGGAAGACCTCAAATGTTGACGCGCCGTCATATTTCGGCGGTTTGACGCGCGGAGATGTCCTCTACTATGGCGTTCAGGGGACGCTGCTGTCGGCCTTTCCCTCCAGGTCGTCAACGCGGCTCGCCAGGTCCTCGACGCGCTCGTCCACTTGGCCCATCCGCTTGCCCAGCTCCGTCACGTTATCCCTCACGCCGGCCAACTGTTCTTCAAACTTAACGGCAAGGGCCTCGTTTGCCACTTTCATCTCCGTGGTCAGGCTGTCGTTCGCTGCCCTCATTTCTGTGGTCAATTTGGTCTTTATTTGTTTCAACTCCGCGGCCAGGTTGTTATTTGCCGCTTCTGTTTTTGCAGCGAGGTTTTCATTTGCCGTCTTCATTTCTTCCATTTTCTCTAAAATCTTTGCCAATACAGCTTCCATTGTCGTATGTTCCACTTCTGACACCAGTTGTGACTTTGTGGGTTCGTGAAATAACAAGACGAGGTTACAAACGCAAAAACTACACTTTATTTTCCTAGCAATACACCGTTTACCATTACAAATTGCTAGATCACCTCAAAAACTGTTATTTTTCAAACACTACACTCAACTGTCTCTCGCTTCCGGTAACGATCGGCCCCGAAGTTTTCCGAATCTCCACCGGCCATCATTTATTCATATGCTTCGCGAGTCTACCGCCAGGGTGACAATATTGTAACACTTCTACTGACCCTATTTGCCTATCTCTGTGACCCGATTCAGTCTACTTGAGGAAGGCAAATAGGGTCATGTAGCACTATAATCAAACTGATTTCACAGATCTCTGAACAATGTTTATGCATTGTTAAATTGTGAACAGTGTTTTAAGGCACATAAAGCAATCAGAGTTATTACTATGGACTTGTTTGCTATAAAGAGTTTTCTAATTTTTGAGCCGATACACTATATATGGCACCACAGGTGGTGACACTGGTGATACATGAATGAAGATGGAGCATCAGTGGAATGAGATGGTGGAGGAAACCGGAAATCCCAGAGAAAATCCACCTCAGCACCGTGCTGTCCACCACAAATCTCACTTTGCAGTAGGCTGGGATCGAACTCAGAGTATCTTGATGGGAACTCAAACCACTCAGCCAAGGTGCAGACAGTGCCAGCTAATAACAAACAAGAATGAAAGAGAGACATCGTACAACCTCTCTACTCTTTCTCTTTTGATTTAAAATTCACAGGAAGGAGTCTTCTGTACCAGAAACTTTCATTTCAATATTCACAATGAGCTCATTACAATGCATGCTAATAAGTAACAGTATTTTATTAAAAGCTGCAACTCATAGAACTATTTAAATAATGTGAAGCAAATAGAAAATATCTCTCTAATTCAAATCTGTATTAAATTAATTACATGTACTTGCCCTCGTATTTTAAATTAATTTTATAATTCAAACTGAATTAGTAGGTAACAGTTTAGTCTTTAGACATAAAAACAAAATTAAGTAATTTTTTTCTATAAAAAATTAACTATTTTACCAATTAATTCTTTGTAGATAAATATGACACTTAAAATGCTTGCAACCTTTGCTTTATCCAGCTGGAGCAAAAATTGAATGATCCTCTGAGTCATGTATCACTCATAGTACATTCTGGAAAGGAAATCAAAGGCCAGCCAAAGACACAGAATTTTGATTAAGCTAGTATACAATGTAAGCATTGCATCTTTTAGTCATAGACAAGTAAACATACATTAATTCTCTTGAGCTATAAATTTTGTTAATGTATTTAAAGTCAGTCTTATCAACATTAATAAAACTTAATGAACAGAAAAACACTTTCACAAGTAAATTAATGTTACTTAACTCATCCTTCAAATATGCTGTAAAATATGTTCATATATGCAGCAGTACAGGGCTTCCTAAGCTTAAACTCCTCCAAATTGTGAATTCCATTTGCTAATAAATGTTCATTTAATTGCCTTTATTAGTAAGTTTGTTATATTAATCACTTTTATTTCTCTTTCTAACTAATAAAATAGTTTGTTTCCCTTTTTTTACATAATGGTTGCTTTGTATCTCTAATTATGGCTCTGAAGTGATCATTCTTCATTAATCATTTATATGTGTGAATAGAATTTTTCAGCTCCCCTTTTCCTTAACTATTTTTCCATGGTTTCATACACACACAACACAACACAACACACACTCACATTTATGCATGGACATACCAAAAACATAAAGCACTTATTATGGTTTACAACCAATAGGTATCTGTAATCTCAAAATGTCATACATTTTCTTTAGAATCAGATTCATGGAACTCTGTGAATATACACTGAATCAAAAATATATTTGACTTGGATTACTGCATTTAGAAGCATGGCTGGTATATGCATTGTGATTAATGTTAGCTCAGAAATAAAAGTTACTCTAATAATATATAAGAAGAAATAAATAGAGATAAATTATACTAATCTAATGTTTTGTGTGTATTAATCAATTTTAGTGCAGCACTCTATTTTCTATAACTGAAATAGAGCTATGAGTGCTTTGTAACTGCTATGGTTCTCCACATCCCATTCTATATTTAACATGAAGAACTGCTTAAATTTGCTCAGAGGTCTCTTTATCAGCTTAAGATTCAGATTCAGGTAATTTATTAGCTGTAGGAGTCAACCAAATTCATAGCATCATCAAAAATACAGTTTATGTACAATATTTTCAAAATATAAATATGCATTAAAATATAGTAAAAAATTTTACAAATTAATATAAAGTCTAAAAATACATACAGTAAAATAACATTTTTATTACAATTTTGTATTTAAAAGTTTGTTTATGTTTAAAGTTAAAAATTTTAATAATATCAGTTTCACTGATTACCTAAACCTCCTGTAATTTAAAAGTCTAATTTAATGTCTGAGGCAAGTGATAATATAAAATATTACATAGATGTGACGTACTATTAAATCTATGACAATTTAAATGGACATTGCTAGATGCTCTACTATTGTAGTCATATAACTGAGAATTCAATTGCAGGAGATTTAGATTTTGTTGAATGAAAGACACAGATTCCAGGATATAAATGCATATAAATTCTTTTATGATGCCATAAATTCTATGTTATGGGACCACCAACTTTACTTCTTTAAGTCTCAAAAAATCCACTGCCATTTGCTCAGTTTGAATCACTGCCTCAGGAACCAGGAGCTAGAACATTTTCTAGTATCTTGATGATTTATATCATATAGGGGCAGAATCAAGGCAAAATTATCATGCTTTTATATGTTAATTCTTTAACTCTATATTAAGTTTCTTGATAAAGACGAGAACACTGCTTGGAACCAGATGTACCAGAGAGATCTGTACAGATTGTTATTTTCTTGTGGAACTAAAACTAACATGAGGTCATATTATTTTGTCCATCTGACATGGTATAGAAATGAGAATTATGAAGATGGAGCTGTTAGAAACATGGTTGATAAAGAAAGAAAACTGGAGTACTCCAAGCAAACTTGCTCACTTGCCACGTTGTGTATCATAAATTCTATCTGCACTTGAAATCATTTAATAATGCACTGTCTGTTTTGAATACTTATGCCATGTTTTTAATTGTGCAAAATATATGCTATAATATACAAACTATGAATGTATGGAAAGTTAACAGCTTCAAGTACAATGATCATGTAATTGTGTTAAAAAGCACAATTTAAATCGTTTAGCCTTTTATGTACCTATATCATTTCATTCTTTCATCATGTATTAAGCCCATGGATTTAAATCAAAAGCATTAGTAATTTTTTAGAAAATATAAGAATATTGAACACAATATGTAAATGATAGTTGGGATGGGAGATATTTTCTTGAAAATTTTATGTTGCATCCATGAAGTTAATTACTTAGGAATGAGAATATTTGATACACAGGGATGTATGATACAAGATGAATTATGGCTTCATGGTTGACACTACTGTTCTAAACTTTCTGTAGTTTTATAATGACTTTCTCTTGTTTTATTGTAATTTTCAGCAAGTTTTGAGTTGAATTTTATCTACAACTGGAATTGCAATCTTTACTGTTTGAAGTAAGTATTAAATTTGTTGGATTGGAATCTACATATATTAAAGTTATTATAACTGGTGGCCATGATACCTTCACTGCCTTAACCTTTATTTATGTTGCAGTAGATTAGTGATGTGTCCCAAGGGGATGAATGATACAATTAGTCAGTAGATGTATGATTCGTGTATTAGTCCTCCCTAAACTGCATCTAGAGATAATTAGAAGCATTGCTTTTTTTTTACAGATGTCTCAGTTCTATAAGCTGTAAGGCGAGAGAAAGGTGAAAAAGCATGATCCTGATATAATGAAGCATGCAGTGAAGAAGGTTGTAAACACAGGAACACTGCAGATAAATATGGAATAGATAAAATGACTTTAAGGAGGTATGTTATTAAATATAAGGAAAAATAAAACACAACATTTGAACCAAACTGGAGGGCTAGATAGATTTTCACCAAGAAGGAAGAGACCATGTTTGCAGCATATTTGAAAAAAAGCCTCAAAAGTGCATTTTGGGCTTGACGCTGTCCAATGTAGGCAATTGGCATGTGAACTGGTACAAAAAATAAATCATAACCACCTACATGGAATGAAAATCATATGGCAGGCTATGATTGGTAGAGGGGTTTTATGAACCATAAGAAAGATCTCTTCAGTTACCTGGAGCAAAAAGTATTGCAAGAGTGTCAGCTTTCAATAGGGCCAATGTGCAGGACTTTTATGATAAGTTAGAACAAGTTCTTCTAACAGAGAAGTTTGAACCACATGCTATTTGGAAAACAAGTTGGCTAAGCCACTTCCCAAGAAAGGACTACTTTAGTCGCTGCATGCAATGCAGTCAATGCTGTAGAAAATTTTATTTCCTTGTCTTTAGTTTTGTAAAGAGTAAATGTCAGTCACCTAGCACTAAAGCAGTTGGACATCCAAAGCATTTAGGATGGATGATGAAAGAAAAGTTTATTGAATTTTTAGACCATTTTATTAAACGCACTCACTGTTCAGTGGAAGGTCATAAAGTCTTGCTTCTTATTGACAATCATGAATTCCATATATGCAGAGCAGCAATTCAAAAAGCGAAAGAAAATAGAATTGTTTTGTTGACACTGCCACCTCATTGTAGTCACAAACCATTAGTCAGTACTGTGTATGGTTCCTTTCAAAAATCATACAATAGAGCTGCTCAGCAGTGGATACTTAATTAACTTGGTGTGCCAATGACTATTTACAATATCTTAGAAATCATAGAGATAAGCTTGCCAAAGTCATTCACATCTCAAAACATAAAGGCTAACTTTGTATGTGAAGGTATAAACCCCTTCAATAGAGATATCTTTAAAGCTCCTAGATTGTGGTCAGGATATACCATAAACTTCTACTGTGTAAAATTAATTAAATTCATCCAATAATTTAAACAGCAGTACCAGAGAAAATAACACTATTCCAGAATGATCAAGAAACACTGCACAGCAATCACCCTCTGTGAAAGTAAATTGAAAATTGGCCACTCCTGAAGAAATGTCTCCACTTCCTCAATTAAAGCTCAGAGTTAAAAGACAAGGTGCCAGAAAATGCCTAGCTCTCACAGATATTTTAGTAAAATTCCAATTGAAAAAAGAATTTGCTCACAGAGAAGAAAAGAAATACCATATTAATAGACCTAAACAAGATGAAGTATGAAACAGTTAAGAAAGAAGCTCAAGTTTATAGAAGAAAGTGGTACAAGTTCAGAAGGCATTGTATCATTCAAGTCTGACTGCATGTCAATGACTTCGTGGAAGAAACTGAAGGACCATTTATGGAGAAAATAGAAGTAGGTGATTGGATCTTAATATAATTTTGAGTCGAACTAGTAGGTACTCAATGCTCCTTATTACTAGTGTTTACCTAGAACACGTTTCGTGAGGACCTTCCTAACATCCTCAGCTAATGTCAACTATTGAATGTTGATTTGGTGAACTCCTAGGAGACGATATCTGTTGGTATCTTTATGAACTTAAAGTTTGGGTTCTCTTCAAAGGTGGTGTCGAAATTGAGCACTTTCCTTTCATATTTCTTTATGAATATGTTTTCCCATGTGGTTAATTCAGTTGGACCCTGAACACTTTTTAATAAGTGAATTTATCGTTCTATATTGTGATATCATTTCAAAAATGGTACACTACCACCTATTTATCTATTTCTTTGTTCCTGATGTTCCTAAAATACTCTTTAAGCCTAATGTTCAAATTCCTTTTAGTTCTTCCAGTGTAAAAGTAATTTGAACATTAGGCTTAAAGAGCATTTTAGGAACATCAGGAGCAAAGAAATAGATTGGTGGTGGAATGATGATCACGATGTAGAACAAGAAACCCACTTATTAAAAAGTGTTCAGGGTCCAACTGAATTAACCACATGGGAAAAAATATTCATAAAGAAATATGAAAGAAAACTGTTTAATTTTAACACCACCTTTGAAGAAAACACAAACAAAGTTCATCAATATAAAAATTATTTGTGGTTGGTTTATTGACACTCGTCACTTACTTTTTCATATATTTATGAGAGACTAGTTTCAAAGGCCCTGGCCCTGAAAATGGAGGCCAGGACCTTTGAAACTAGTCTCTCATAAATATATGAAAAAGTAAGTGACGAGTGTCAATAAACCAACCACAAATAATTTTTATATTAATTTTGACGTCACTGTTACTAAATTCCTCCAAACACACATAAAGTTCATCAAGATACCGACAGAGATGCTCCTATTGCCTCCAAGGACATCATCAAACCAACATTCAATAGTTGACATTAGCTGAGGGTGTTAGATAAGTCCTAACGAGATGCATTCTAGGTAAACGCTAAGCAAATGGAGCACTGAATACTAGTTTGACTCAAAATTATATTAATTTTGTGCTTCATTGTATCATAGCCCTTACTCATAGGGATTGGATCTTAGTTTCATTTGAAGTTAAACAATCCTTTCACAGATTTGTTGGATGCATCTTATAGTCAGCCCGCCTCGGTAGCGTAGATGGTAGCATGTCTGCCTCACGTTCAAGAGGTCCCGAGTTTGAATCTCGGTCAGAGTGAGTTACCTGGATAAGGTTTCTTCCGGGGTTTTCCCTTATCCTTCAAGACGAATGTTGGGTAACTGTAAGCTCCATGGACCCTGGACTCATTTAAGCATTATTTCACCCAGTACATTCACCGTCTGATATGACTTAACGTTGGAGGGCATAAATTACAAAAAAATAAAAATCTTTGAGTCAGGACCTGCAGATGAAGGACAGTGAATTTTGCATGAAACATAAGTGGTAGAAAATTTAGGTGGCCACAAACTATGACATTTCTGATTACGTAGAAAATGAAGCTAGCCACAGTGAAGCAATAAATATTACACAAATATGAATATTTGTAACAAAACACTTCACTTAACTTAAGAAAATGGTGTTAATTCTTCTTTCTAATGGAGATTGATTTCAAAAACAGCTATCTGTTTTTTAAATCGGTCTCTATTAGAAAGAAGAATTAACACCAGTTTCTTAAGTTAAGTGTTTTGTTACAAATATTTATATTTGTGTAATGTGATATTTCTGTCATTGATTTTGCTCAAATTGACACTATACTTTCAGAGCCTATATTTATAGATAAAAATGAACATATAACTTTTTTTAACCTTTAATGTAGGTTCTGAGGGACTCTATGGTATAGATAGGCCTACAAGATTTAAAAATATTACTGGTATCATTATATAGAATAAAAAGTATACAAGGTTGACTCATTTGCCTAATTTTAGTAATATTTACTGGTATCATTTTCTACAATTTTGAAATACCTTCTTGGCTTAGATAATTTACATTACAAACTAAATAAATCATTTAAGGATTGTGAATTTGAAAAACTCTATCATGTATTCCCAAAGTGTGTATCATACATCCCTGAGCTAGGGAATGCAGATACATTTTGCTTACATGTAAACAAATATTATTTTTTGTATGTCCCAGAAAGGATTTAAGTTTTGTATTTTTGTAATGTAGTCACTATAGTGCATGCAATTTGATATTACAGTAAAACTATATTTTAGATGCATATTTAAGGTTGCTATTTTCATTTTATATCTTAGTTTATATTTTACATCCTAGTGTATATTTTAGTGTGCATTTTATATCCTAGTATCTTAAATCTCCCTGCTAGGTTTGATATTAATATACATTTTTTAGCATCTATGTGTTCACAGCAACATACATAGATGGATAGACTGTTTCCTAAAAATGCTATTTTGTATTGCTATTTTTGTGTCAGGTTGTGTGTTTAATAAGAGCCTCTTAAAATTTTATTGAAACATTTCTACATTTAAAAGATAGGCATAAAAGTTTAATAAAAAGTTGACTGTCAATTTTGACAAAGGTCTTTGAGAACCATAAATCAGACCGTCAGTGATCAGTTGAAAATGTGAACATAAGGTCTCAAAATCCAATCCAATTACAGCATGTTGACAATAGTTTATTTAAACAATCTTCCACTTCGTGAGATCTCTTAATATTGTACCAACTAACCTCTTGGCAAAGGCCTACTGCCTGGCTGCTGTATCTCTGTTTATCACCTCTGCCCACCACAGACATCACCAGTATTGGCAGATGGGACATGGTCAGCATCCCGGTTCCTCTTGACCAGTATTTACAATCTTTGCAACTAGAAGCCGCTACTTTGCTCCAGGGACCTAATAAGGCTGAGTACACCCCAGACCATTTTTCCTGATGGGAGAAAATGATCACACCAGTACTGGGAATTGAACCCAGGTCCCATTTGGTAAACAACAGGTTATCACTATACTAGAGAAACCACTATACTGTATAGACTGGCTACTTATAATTATACTGAAGTAATAAAAAATTAGTTAAGTGAAGGATAGTTTTACAAAGGCATATTTAATTGATGGGCACTATTCATTCATCATAATAAGATTTCCTTAACAATAACTCCAAGTGGGATGACATGTGTCTTACAAATAAATAATAATTCTCTACTAAGATTGAAAATATGTTTATCATTAAATTTATCACTGACATTCCTTCAGATTATCATTATGATATTCATTTTCTTTTATCTTTAAATATTTTCTCTGTATAATTTATACAAACTTTTCACTGAGTCATAGCTGAATACATTATTGTACCTGGAAAGTAACTGTGCTTGACTGTAAATGGAAAACTTAAATCTTCAGTTGTGCTGTCTCCAATTTTTGGGTGGGACCAGTCATTACAGTAAAGTTATTAAGAATTTATAGCAGATGCAAAAGTTAATGGCGGTTGGCGGGAGGTGTTGGTTAGCACAACATCCAATCAAATGCTTATTTATGTTTACTTGACAGCTACAGTAATACACTAAAAAGTGTTTTCATTTCGTCTTGTTACTGCATATAGCTTCTCCCCGCCCTTTGACATATGGCTGCTTTGCACTTCACTGCTAGTGGTCAACGTTCAGCCACCATTAAATTTTGCATCTGCTATAGTTGTACAAATAAATTATCCCAAACTTTAGTAGTTATTTCATTAAATCAGGAATCAAATATACATCCTGCCCAAAAAAATATAACGTTTCCTGAAAGGGACACACACCTTATACATGACTTTCTGGAAATTGTGGTTTTATTGGGCTCTTTTTCAATGGATTTCTAGGAATGTCGTGAAGGTAACACAGAATGAAACAAGTGTTGGGTTAGCTAGTTAGGAAGACATTTCATGGAAATGGAAATCAATTCACATGTACAAGTATCACTCTGGTCCCTCTGAATTCCTTCCACAGAAGATGCAAGTGGCTCTTGTACAAAAGTAAAACTCTACTCTCTTGTTCCTAAACTTCAACACCGTTTGCTAGCTTAAATACACTTGTTGCTATTAATTTTTAGATGAGTCGTATTTATTACATATCTGCTTCACTTTCGTAATAAATACGACTCATCTAAAAATTAATAATTTTTCGCTTCACTGTGGTGTTCCAATACAGTTAAATCTCGACACTTGTTGCTGTTTTGACATTCATAAGTTGTGCATTTCTAGTGCAGAGCAACCTGAAGTTTCCTACATCAATTCCCAATACGAATGTCAATGTTTCCCTTGCTCTAGACGCTCCTGGCCTCGATAATTTTCCTACTTTCTAGTTATGTGACCTTCTGAAAGTTTTATTTGCTTTTTGTATGAATTTTTCATGATGGTTATTGGAAGTTATGATTTTAGCAGGTTTCTTTTACTAATATCTATTAGCACCATATCATTACTGCCTGATTTACTTTTGATCTGTTTGAATGGTATTAGGTATTTCCTAGCATTGTTCTACTGTCTTGTAGGATTTTTCTTGGTATAAACAAGTTCTTTGTTTTCCTAATTATACTTAACAAGTTGCCAGCTAACCTTTGTAGCTCGTTTTCTAAGGGTTTGGTTTCTGTGTTTCATTCTGAAAAGATGCAGTGCTGTTTACCATTAGTTTCAATACTATCATTTTCTTTAATGTGCAATTTTATATCTTTGTTTAAAGTACTATTTGCTTTTATTATATTCCTATTCATTGTTCTTATGCTTTTTCCTATTTCACTTTATTTTGGGCTTTTTATTTATAATACTTTTTCTTCCTTCTTTGTTTTTTCTGTGATTCTCCAGGGCAAGTATTATTACCTCAGGTTGTAATAGGTAATCTCTAAAGCACTGTCTTTATATCATTTTGTTACTTTATTTAAACGGAGATGTCATACACAAAACAAATTTATTCAGTATAGAAGTTGTCAAGTATTCTCAGAATGAATTGAAATCGTTATCTTCCACCAGCACATACATTTGTTATTGTTAAGACATATACAAGATGCATACATCTTGTATAATAAAAAATGAATGGTTTTCATCACAAGAACAACTTTAGGAAATAACTGACTAGTGTGAGCAACACAAGATTGTGACGGCTGTCCCCGTAGCTCAGTCGGTAAGAGATAATTCCTCATCTTCCCCAAAGTCTGGAAGTATGAATGAGAGTGCAAATGTGTGTGTGATCTAATGATTAAAACCCAACGAATATGAGTTAACACCTTCGATATGTTCCAAAGGAGAACGGCTGCCGATATGACCATTGGAGTTAAAGAAACAAGGATAAATGCATAAAATGGAAAAAGGATAAATGCATAAAATGGATAAAAATGACAAAGGATAAATGGAACAAAAAACAAATAATGTGATAACATCACATTGTTTTCATTTGTCCATTGCTTTCTCTTGCACATGGACTAGTGCATATGCCTTGCTGAAGTGCTATCAGTTACACGATGTGAAAAAGGAAGTGTAGTACTTGTTGGAGTATTGAAGTCAATGTGTAATCACATTTATACATTGACCTTCACTTTTAAATGTTAGAACCAATTGAAACATTTTGAAGGGCATTTGCCCTCACCAGCTACTGGGTTACACCCACATTTAAAAGTGAAGGATAGTGTAAATAAATGTGACTGCTACATTTCTGCAACAAATAAATAATATTTATTATTTGTAAAAAAAACTGAAGCTACTGACTGAAGTAATCCAAGTATTATGAATAAACTACAACATTTAGTAACACACTTCACTTATCTTGTCTAAATTCTCTGGGACTGGTTTTGTGATGTTTTCATCACATTTTCAGCCAGCAGACTCATCAACCTTTTGTTTACTACTGGCAGTTGAGGGATAGTTTGCTATCTTACTGCCATCTGCTGGGGCCAACACAAACTTATTGACCGAATCTATTGGCAGGATTTCAAAATTGATCACACAATTTTTATTTTTCAAAATAAATATTTTCTCCCAAGCCATTAAATCTGTTGGTCCATCCAATTGTTTTAATAATTTAACTTCTGGCTTTATTTCATGTTTAAATGACCCAAAATAATTTGCCACAGCTAACTTATCCATCTGTTGATATTTAATATATTTGAAATCTTCCTTCACTCTGGTTTCTAAATAATGTTTGGTCTTACCAATGTAAATCTGTTTGCACTCTAAACAGTTAAGTTGATAAATAGCAATAATACTTCACTGTTAATAATGCTTCTGATTTTAACATTTAAGCTTAGTATTAATTAAATACATTTACCAAAGCATAATATTTTTATAGACAGAATGATATTTGTATTCCTATTTCTTTTCTATACATTTTCAGAACTTTATAATCCAGTATAAAATGCTATGTGGTAAGTTTTTGTGTATGTATTTTTTAAACTTTAATAAATATTTTATTTTTTCTATGTATATTGTTAGATTATTGCATAATTTTGTTCCATTGAGCTTAAAGGATTCATCAAATGTGGTGATTTCATGAAAGTTGATATGCATTTTATTTTTATTATGTGTGTTGTGATTATGTATTGTAGCAACACTACAATAATGCCATAATAATCATCATCTGTAATTAAATTGAAGGTGTCAGAGAAAACCTTATGCAGTGACTCATTCATATATTCATGTAATACTCATGCAGTCCAGTATACGAGGTCCACACAAGAAGGTAGACACTCCTGCATTAGATTTCGTAAGTAAACAAAAGAAAAAATAGAAGGTAGTTGTTTTTATTTTAAAATGTGTTTGAAAAAATTGGTTATTTTGACCCAAGAGTGGGTGAGCTGGGGTATAAAGTACCCTAGTCTTACATTTTTGCATGTGGCAACATTGCTAATGATTCCATCAGTCTGTTATGCTTGCTGTTCATTCATTATTCTTTTGAACATGTGTTGAGATCGTGTTTTGCAAGTGTGAAGGATTGTTTAACGTAATGTTTGTTCAGCATTGTCGAGCTGGGGTTTAAAGTTCCCTGTGCGCCTGTCCATGTAAGTAATCTCATTTTACTGACTTGCTGTCATAATTACAAACATGTGAGTGTGTGTGCATGCAATAATATTAGTAGCTATTATACTGTAGCAATGAAAATGCTATTTCACATAGGAAAATAACTCCAGATGAAATGCTGAAGATATTCAATGAACTACCAGAAGACCTATTAGGCAGCGGCAAATCAAATGAAGAAGTAGTAACTGAATAAAGTGACCGCAGCACTGATTCTGAGCAAATTGATATAGAGGAGCCCATGTCTCTTAGTTTTGAAAACTGTTTTTCTGGGAAAAATAATTATTGCAAAATGAGAAGAGTGGAATTTTCGAAGGGTGGTAAAATAAAGAGGAGGAACATAGTGTTTCCTGAGCGAAAAAATTCAGCAACAATTCCTAGAGATGAACTCTCACCTTTTCAAGCCATTGTCAATTCTGATATAAATGTCTTAAAACTGTGACTTTCCATCAGAAACCATTACCGAGTTCTTTTATATCTGTTTGCATGCTTTTACATCAGTTAACTATTATTCATGCATTTCTTTTATATGATAGTGTGACGATTTTCTTTAGATTGCATTCAAATGCAGTTTGAGTGGAAATGGTTTGCAACATGGTTGCAAAATTTAACTACATGTTAATAAAGAAAATAGGCCTAAAACAGAGGTGGTTCTTCCTTGATGCGTTTGAATCGCTGAGTCACCTACTTGTTTTTAATAACTCACATGGCTATGTCTTTTGATCTAGCAATTAATTTTCATTTATAAAAGTTCTCCAAATTATTGGAGCCGCTCGCTCTCTTGGCACCCGCGCGTCGATAATGCAGCTAGCTTACTTCCCAACTAGCGGTTCGTTATTAGAAGGCCAAGGTGACAGTGACACATGCGGTGGGTGAGGATCGGATGGTGGGGCAGAATGCATTGCTGGTTACTATGGCTACGGATTCTATTCATAGAAGCCGTATATCCCGCACCAACTCGTGTTGCCAACACAATACAAGACTTTCTTCCTACTTTTTCGTTTATTTGAAAAGGTATTGTTGGTAGAAGTGGTAACCCGTTTGAAGCGAGCCCCACGTGTCATGTGCTACTGTTGATTATCAGTTTGCATCCTGTGTAAAAACATGATTTTTTGAAGTGAAAACTCTTTAGGCGCGTTTAGCACTTTTTGTGGGTAGTGAATTAAACTGAGCCGTCACGCTGGAATATGTGACGCTCATTCGGGTGAAGTCGGCTTGAATCGGCTCAATCCGAACTAACCCCCCCCCCCACATTCATTCGTTTTTTCAGCCTTATGTTGTCCATACCGCTATACAACCTAGATTTTCTGTCGCACTTAACAGCGTATCAACAACACGCATCCAGGTATGTTTTAACTTATTTCAAATACTATGAAAAATTCAGAAACCCTACAGGAGTTTCATTAAAAAATAATTGTCTTAGGGCCGTTCTTACAAACATCTGTCAAGTGCCGGTAACCGATCCGATCAGATAACATTCTGTCATTTAACAAGTTGACAACATGTCAAATTCCACTTTAAACAATAATAATAGTCAAAAGGAACAGATAATATCACCAAAGTTCTGTATTTGAATAATTAAAACTGTAATAACGAAAAGTAAAATGAGTGTGCTAATTGGAAATAAAAGTGTTAGAAATTCGTGAAAGAGATATTTCATTTAAGAACTGGATATTTTTATTGACAATTTCTCTTTATTTTGAGCAGCAAAACGTAAAACATTAATAAATTAAATGTAATAATACGTAAATAATAAAATTATCACGTATTAAAATGACATTTTGCATTTATTTTCATTTACAAATGATAGCTAATGTTTTACCACAAACTGAAAGACCGACCGAGGGTCAAAAGATTTGATATATAAATTTGATTTTTTATAGAAAAAATATTTAAATATATATTATTTAGTTTGGAAAATAAAACTTTAAAAGTTAAAAAAAAAAAGCTTCGCACAAAATTAAAATGGAATTGCAAATGTATTAATATCAGAATCAATTGTGACAAAACATTTGAAATGAATATTACATGTAATAAAATATGCATGAAAATATATCCGAACGTGTAATAAAATACGGAGTAATGAGTATATATACGGATATGTAATAACATGTGTAAAATGTATACGTAACAAACATTTCCGAATATTCAAAAAATATGCAAATAAGCAAATGAATATCATATAATTGTTATAAGATATGTATGAACTTGTATTTTTATTAAAAATTCAATGAAATATGTGTATCAGCAAGAAACAAAATATGAAAAATGATTGTGAAATAGCATGTATTTTAATATAAAAATAAAATACATGTAAAACAGTATATTATGTGATTTGATTTTACTTCCTTTATACATCCTTTATGTATGACCCTCTTCGCACGGTCGCAAGTCTGTGGTCATTTAGTTTTTTAGAGTATTGTCACCCGAACATCGGAATTCCCGAGAGAACCAGCAGCTGACAGGTAGTGGCCAGACGGGAAGCCTTTAGACCACGCCTACCCATTTATCTTGTAGCGCTAACGAGGGGATGGTTGGAAAAACATCACTAGCCATCTCTTTCCCCCTCCCCCTGACGTCTGGAACAGTCAGGTTGATCCACTGAACCGCGAGACTTCCAGAAACAGCGATCTTCCTATAAAAGGGGCTGCAGTTGGCGAGTCAGTTCAAAACAAAACAAAATGGGTGCTAAGTACTGCATCCTCTCTTTCGACCTGAAGGTACCTTGGTAACCTCAAAATTAACTTCCAATCAAAAACCTACATCACCTTCATCCTACATCTTTCATTAATAATCCTACCTGCGGTAAAACCCTTAATGGGTGGGCACGCAGCAAAAACCTTCTGGCTGTATACAGCCAGCCAGCACGAGCGAGCGAGCGAGTCAGTTCAGTTCTTGGTGAGCAGCCGGAGGAGCGCCGTGCTAGCGAACGGACGGGAAGACTGTGTACGTTCATCAGAGGAGTTGTACGTAATTGCGAGTGCGGAGTGGACCTGTGACAGACGAACTGGTGAATTGTAATTCTACGTAATTCTATGTAATCGGCAAGTGTTCCAACTGTAATTCGGTGGAAATAAAGAACCTTTTGAGTTTGTGCAGTTGGACTTTTAATTTCACGAACCCACAAAGTCACAGTAATTTGCGAACACACTTAGCTAGCGTAACGCTCGCAACTGGCTTCTTTGCGCAAGAATTAGTGTCAACATTAAATTTTTTTAAATAATTTTTAAGAATAATTTATAATGAATAGTTTTTAAGTTTTCACTTCTGTCGTGTGGTCTTAAGCACACACAATTTTTTTTTTATTGTGTGATCAGTGATTATTGTCTGACACTTGAAGTGTTTAATTTTTCATATTTAAGAGATTTACAGTGAATCCAACACGCGACTTGGTGTGATCCATTCTCCGAACACCCTTTTCTTTATGGAAAAAATGACAAGCGCGACCTGGTATATGTTGGTAGGCCAACAGATGTGCTATGTGTAGAAAAACTTTGCAGCGGAGTATCTTCAAATTACACAAGGAAATTTAAGACTTGTTGGTATGAGGAACTTAGTTGTGTTGGATTGCAGGATCTGAGAAAAGCCCTAACAAAATTGCAGACGCTCTTCGGGAAAGCTCAGTCTGTATATTGTAAAATATAATGAGAATGTTAAGCTTAACAGGCTTTTCATACAATATCCCATTAGGGAAGTAGACAAGAAATGACATTTCGTGAATATAATGAAAGCAAGGAATCTTTAAATAAAGGTAATTTTAAGGAACGTTTGGATTCATATACAGAGAAATTCATCGAAGTTCAAAACCACTATTCCAGTGCAAAATCCGTTTTTGCGATGCTGATTTTGCGAATTTAGGTTATCCAATTTTCCGAGTCACCTAATCAATTCGTCCAGAGCCGTGCCTGGCCTAAAATATAAATAGATTTACATTTTAAAGGAATATGATTAAAATATTGAGAAATGAATGTGGGGTGTAGTGTACCCCTGTTAAGAAAGCGTGCCCGCTCTTGCGTTAATTGTGAATGTTGCAAATCAAATAGATTTGGACTATCATGTAGAAAAATAAAAACTGAATTCAATTATTTTCAAGAATAATTTCTTTTGGAAACTTTTATTTAATTTTTTATCCATCTTGACAAAGTGAGCAAAGTTAATTTTTATCACTTCTGTTAACTTATTTGCAGAGAAATTTATTTGTAATGAGAGGTTAAATAGGAGTAGTGGTTTTTTAGTATGAATTGATTTCTAATAGGCCTTGTTTATTTTACTGGACATATGCCTTCTTTTACTTTCTGTGTATGCCTAAGAAAATGTTTTAATATGACGTAGTGCTTGATTATATGCAATGCAATGGCATTAAAAAAAATACAACGGAGGTAATCGGACCGAGCGAGCTGACTTTCTGAGCGCGCAAATTTTCTCCCCATGCGCTCTGGGTGGTCGTTACCGCTCCGCTGGTTCGGTGCTCTGCCGTCAGTTGACACTTGAACTGGTGCATGTGAGGACGTGTTTCGCGAGCGGCAAAACTCGAAACGTGACATTTGTGGTGCGAATAAAACGGTGTGTAAAATTCAACAACTGGTTTCATTCCTTGTAAAAATATTGGCAGGCGTTTGTTTCTTGTTATTTTGTGTGGGTTGCCAATTGGTACAGAGGCACAGACTTATTCTGACGTAGCCTTCAAACACGTGAGTTGATTACTTAATGTCTAAAATAAGCTCATTAGTTAAATAAGCTCAGGATAATTGTATCGTGCACTATGGTTATTGACATGCACAAAGCGCTTGGGAAAAAGACAAAACCATATTACTTCTTCCACATTTAGCCACTGATATGTGTGGTTATGTTGCACAAGTCTTTATGCCTATGCCAATTGGAGTACGGTTTTAAAAAGTAAGATGCTACTCGAATAAAACACTGTCGAAACTTGTGTTATAAATGAGCAGCTATTTGGTAGGTACATAATTATGCAGAGGAATGTATGTATGTATCAAGACTTAGTTTTGAAAATACCGATTTGAATGGAGTAACTTCTATAACATTTAAACCTAATTACTGTGTTAATGCCAGAAAGCTTATACATGTCAAACCCGTATAACGAATACTGGATTATCCGCCTCTAATAATGCACAAAATGGGAAAATGTTTCATTACTGTCCATTTATTCATAGTAAAATTATCAAATCGGTCATAATGATTATAGTTAATTGAGGTTTCCATTTTCGTATCAGCCAGCAGAGTTGTTTATTCTCTACTTTTTTATTTTTATCAAATGATAAGATAAAAATATGAATGAAGATAATATCAAAAATTGTACGACTAGACTGAGCGCAGTTTATAATGATTTATGTTTTCTACCATCTACATATTGGTGGATACATTAAGTGTTAGTTATCGTATTCCAACCAAACTCTTATGTAGAAATTTCGTCACAAATATCTCGACAATGCTCGCCTCCGCTAACAAAGTTGAAAATTGCAATTCAAAAACAAACAAAAATAAAATGGTCAAATAATAATAATAATAATAATAATAATAATAATAATAATAATAATAATAATAATAATAATAATAATAATAATAATAATAATAATAATAATAATAATAATAATAATAATAATAATAATAATAATAATAATAATAATAATAATAATAATAATAATAATAATAATAATAATAATAATAATAATAATAATAATAATAATAATAATAATAATAATAATAATAATAATAATAATAATAATAATAATAATAATAATAATAATAATAATAATAATTAATAATAATAATTAATAATAATAATAATAATAATAATAATAATAATAATAATAATAATAATAATAATAATAATAATAATAATAATAATAATAATAATAATAATAATAATAATAATAATAATAATAATAATAATAATAATAATAATAATAATAATAATAATAATAATAATAATAATAATAATAATAATAATAATAATAATAATAATAATAATAATAATAATAATAATAATAATAATAATAATAATAATAATAATAATAATAATAATAATAATAATAATAATAATAATAATAATAATAATAATAATAATAATAATAATAATAATAATAATAATAATAATAATAATAATAATAATAATAATAATAATAATAATAATAATAATAATAATAATAATAATAATAATAATAATAATAATAATAATAATAATAATAATAATAATAATAATAATAATAATAATAATAATAATAATAATAATAATAATAATAATAATAATAATAATAATAATAATAATAATAATAATAATAATAATAATAATAATAATAATAATAATAATAATAATAATAATAATAATAATAATAATAATAATAACATTGAGCCAGAACAATTTAAGAATTTTTTTCAAGAAAATCATCTACCCCAAGCAACTGTTTACATGAAAAAAATTTAACAAGTTTTCATTTTTTTAAAAGCTAAAGATATTGGTAAAAATACCTGAGTGAGAATTGATAATAGATCTTGAATTTTCCAAAATAATGTAATTGGCAAACCTAGAAGTAGAGAGAGAGAGAGAGAGAGAGAGAGAGAGAGAGAGAGAGAGAGAGAGAGAGAGAGAGAGAGAGAGAGAGAGAGAGATCAATAAAGTATGCAATTTATGTAAAATGGATATTCCTATTAGCACAAGCCTTTTTCGAAATTTATGTTGTTCATCTTTATGTTTAAGGTTAAGGTTACGTTAATTAACCGTAGGGTTTAGCAAAGCGAGCCGGTCCGCGTGCTGAACTGTACAACGTCGCACTCACTCACTGGCTAGTCAGCGATAGACCAGCCACGCTTAGCGTCGCCTTATATTCATTTCTATTTTGCAGTTACTGTAGTGTGCTATTTTCAAAAGTTGTGTAAGCTTTTAGGGTGTTCGTGCTACTGCATTATTTTGATTTTCTGATAAATGGGAATTGCATTATTCACGCAGTGAGTGGCAAAACAGGGAGAGTCAGCGTTTGCATATTCACCATTTTTCTAAATAATTATAACATCGATTTCTTTAATTTTCATTTTCCTTATGACGTTCTCAAAAACTTCTCTATGACAAGGTTCGGAGGAGGGCATTTGTCCATGCCTCTGAGAAGGGGGAGTTGATAAGTGGCCGGACCTGAGGAGAGACAGCAGCTGCAGTCTGAAACATTCCGGTGACGTGGCCGCGTTTAAACCATCCCCAACCGGCTCTCTTTGTAGGGGAAAACTATTCCTCCCCCTAACCACAATGTCATAAACATCTTAGAAAACACCAACCGGGGTCAGAGGTGAAGAATGCTAGGCACGTGTTTACAGCTGAGAATATCCAAGGTTGCCGTTGTTTAACATAACGTTTAGAGGCAAAATATAAATAAAGCAATGATTAATGTTTCCTATAAGTAATAGATAATGTTACAACGCTTTGTAACATGACTGAAAAGAGATATGTCACCTATGTTATGCTATTAGTACTTATATTACGTACAAGAACTAAGTGCGTATTATTAGCATAATATCTAAAGAACGTTTAGTAAAATATCATTACAATTTTCAAAGGGTTAAATTGCATCAATGTTTATGAATTTGCGAGGGATATTTACATGCGAATTAAAGAAGCACTTTGGATATTCTGGTAGTTAATAATAATTTATAAGCAAAGACTGCACGTTAGAGCTTTGTTTATTGCAATCGTGAGCCGATTTATTCTAAAACATTTTCCTTTATTCTATGGCAGCTACAGTTGGTGAATTTTTGTTGATTTAACAAAGCAATAAACACTTCAAAAGTAAAAAAAAGTAAAAAAGACGAACCAATGTATTAAAGAAAAACTAGTAAGGAAACTCTATTAACTCTTTTTAAATTTTCGAAGCTTTTAACAAGGATGTCTGCCAATTTTACAAGTTTGAATAACGTTAAGCAGTATATTTTTTGGGGGAGGGGGGCTCTTCTGCTAAACACAATTTAAATAAGTAATCACGTACACTCCGCATAATAATTAAATATGTCATAAACGCTTTACAACTCGAGAAAGTTTAGAAATACTGTTAGATATATATTACAAGTATGAATGGAAATCCATGTTAGGTTCGATACCCACGGTCTCCACATCTTAATTAAATTACGCAAGTGCTAAACGCCAATAACTATTAAACACTAATAAGTGTATAAAACTACACTAAGTAAAACACTATGTAACTTCTATAAATATAAACTTAATTAACATACATAGGAAGCATGTTTGCACAGTTTAAGCTAATTTCTGAGGACACAAGAGAAATATTGCAACAGTGCTTTAACTTGCTGAACGTATTAAGAAGGACGACCCATATGTTTAAGGGTGGAAGACCCTTATAATTGCTTACATGTGAGGAGGCGTGGTCAGAAGGGAAAGCTTTGATGCCGCCTGGGATGCAATGAACGAGGCTGCTATACAACTGACTCCCTGATCCCGGCGAGCGGTCGGGATTTGGAAATCTTCCGATATGCCAAGAACGAGGATTTATAGAGAGCAAACTCCCCACCATACACGCCGAAACATCGGATCAGGAGGACAGGCTGAAGTGAGCAAGGACAGAAAATTCGGGGGATGTAAGTATCAGGAAATCCAGATAAAACCCTGTGTCTGCCACAGGAATATAATCCACGGCCTCCCGAATGCAGGTTCCGACGCTACTGCAGGGCAAAAGTATTCTAAATACAATTTGTCAGAATGGGCAAACTATAAGAAATCTGTGTGATACATTCACTCAATGTCTCAAACAAGTAGTATGGCTCAAGCTGTAATGTCTGTGGGAGACCTCGGGAGAGACCCTGTACAGGGTGTTAATGAACTACATAGAAATAAGTTTTAGCGATTGTAGATGTGACTACATAAACAAGCTGAGATAGGCAATGCATGATCTGTGGCTTAACATAACGTTAAGCCTAAGTGGCATCAGATGCTGATAAGTTGGTAAGTGGTCAGGTGGGTGAAAATATTGGGTTAGAATGTCTTTAAAACTACCTCCCGAGTATAGAAATATCGATTCTTAGTGGCTCGTTATAGGCGTTGCCTTAAAGACCTCTCAAATCGCGAACTAATCACTTGCCAGTGCGACACTGAATAACGATTAAGCTTCTTTGTATAGTGACCGCGCTTAAAGCATCCCTAGGCGCTTCGCTTTGTAAGGAAAAACTGCTTTCACCTCTAACCACAATGTCATAAACGTCTTAGGTTACACTTACCGGGGCGGAGGGGTGAAGAATGTTAGGCTCGTGTTTTTAGCTGAAAATACCCAGGGTTGCCGGTGTTTAAAAAACATTTAGAAGGAAAAAAGCTTAAAGCTGATTTCACTGTACGAGCTAGTAATTTGGTTTACTTATTATATTTTCAAATGAATTTTAAATAATTAATGTATCCTATAATAATACATAATGTTATAAACGCTTTATAACATAACTGAAAATAGATATATTACCTATGCTGTTATGGTATAATACTTATATTACCAACGAGAACTAAATGCGTATTATTAGCATAATATCCAAGCAAAGCTTAGTAAAACAACATTACAATTTAAAAGGGTTAAATTGCATTAATGTGCATAAATTTGCAAGGGATATTTACTTGCAAATTAAAGGAGCACCTTGGATATTCTGGAGTTAATAATAATTTATAAGCAAAGATTGCACGTTAGAGCTTTGTTTATTGCAATCGTGGGCTTATTTATCCTAAAACATTTTTCTATATTCTATGGCAGCTACAGGTGGTGAATTTCAGTTGGTTTAACAAAGCAGTAAATACTTCAAAAGTAAGAAAACGAACTAAGGAATTAAAGAAAAACTAATAAGGAAACTATTATTCTTTTTAAATGCTGGAACCTTTTCACAAAGATGTCTCCTAATTTTACAAGTTTTAATAAAGTTAAGCAGCGTAATTTTTTGGGGGTGGGGGGCTTCTGTTAAACAAAATTTAAATAAATAATCACGTACATTCCGCATAATAATTAACTGTCATAACTTTAGAACTCGAGAAAGGTTAGAAATACCGTTAGGTATATATTACAAGTATGAACGGATATCCATGTTAGCATATCCATGTTAGGTTCGATACCCTCGGTCTCCACATCTTAATTAAATTACTCAAGTTCTTAACGCCAGTAACTATTAAACACTAATAAATTTATAAAACTACACTAAGTATAACACTCTGTAACTTCTTTAAATATAAGAAGCTTAATTAACACAGATAAGAAACACGTCTGCACAGTCTAAGCTAATAGAAGGTACTGCAACAGCGCTTTAAGTTGGTGAACGTATTAAGAAGGACCACCCCATATCGTTAAGGGTAGAAGACCGTTATAATTGCTTACATGTGAAAATGTGTTGTCAGAAGGGAAAGCTTTGATTTCGCCTAGCGACGTTTCTTTAACTGTGCTGGTGGCCCAATTCGGAACGCCGAAAACAAATGTTCCAAAGGTCATTGGTTGTGTTCTTGGCATGTCGTTAATTTTTTTTTTCGTCTTTTTAAAGTGTAAATTCTAATTGGTAAAAATGGCGTGATTTTTAACTAAGAAATGATTGGCCAATGCAAATAATACCACTACACTTTTTCTGGAGCCACCTCAAATCTCAGGTATATGAAACACCTTTTATCTCGGAAGAGGACCTAACTGGTCGAATAATAACACATTCAAGGAATTTTGGACAGAGTATGACAGACGTTCCTTCACCGCTGTCAATTTTGCACTGAAAATGCAGGTCGCCATTTCGAGCAGTTCCTATATCTGATGACCTCCCATTTAGACCTACAGTATGTTAAGGTATTAAGTGAGATTTAATCTTTGTTAGAAATAATTGTAATTAATTGCACTGACAAGGTGAAATCACTCCGTAAAATGCATACATTTATACAGGAGTTAAAAGCTTAGACACAATATTAAAAAACAAAAGACAAAAAAAAAAAAAAAAATGTGTGTGCTTAAGACCATACAACAGAAGGTGAACACTGAAAAACTATTTATTATAAATTATCCTTAAAAATTATTTTAAACAAGAGGGATGTTCATGTTTGTGGGTGTTCCGGCAATCTGAGAATCATGGATCGTAGCTCTTTAATTTCCACGTGTAATAAGAGGAATATCCATATTCGTAGATGTTCCGGCAATCTCAGAGTTATGAATCGTAGTTTGTTGATTTTTTAATGCGAGCGGTGGATTTCCTTCGCCATTGCTTTTTTCCGTTCGGAAATTTTTTTCTGAACTCGCATGCTTTTTATTTCCTCATTAGGGTCATCCTGCATTGAAGAATTCACTTGCTGAGATTCCATTCGCTTCCTTTTACGATATTTTTTCGTGCGCGCATTGGTCAGTTCCCTTTTCAGTGGCAATTTGCCATTGATTTGATTTTCTTCATCCATTTTCTATAGCATAAAATATTTATAAATTCGTATATAATAGGACGTTAATTAGTATAAGGGCCGTTCTTCAAACGTCGGTCATTCCGCTGTCAACTTGGCCGAGGATTAATTCGTCCGTTAGTGTTAGGGCTACAACATAGATATCGATATTTACGAAATATCGATATTTACTGGACAACATCGAATGTTTTTCACATCGATGTATGGAGGTCGATATTTTTTATAAGATCGATGTTATTATTCGATACTTTCGTCCGATGTTTTGTCTTTAAATTTTTATTCTCCTAACTAAATAATATATATAATCTTTTTTTCTATAAAAAATCAAATTTATATATCAAATCTTTTGACCCTCGGTCGGTCTTTCAGTTTGAGTAAAAACATAACCTAGAATTTGTAAATGAAAATAAACGCAAAATGTCATTTTAATACGTGCTAATTTTATTATTTACGTGTTATTGTACTTAATTTATTGATGTTTCGCGTTTTACTACTCACAATAAAGAGAAATTGTCAATAAAAGATAACCAGTTCTAAGTGAAACGCCTCTTTCACGAATTCCTAACAGTTTTATTTCCAATTAGCACACTCGCTTTATTTTCGTTATTATGGTTTTAATTATTCAAATACCGAACTGTTCAAATACTGTTCAAATACTGTTCCTTTTGACTATTATTATTGTTTAAAGTGGAATGTGACATGTTGTCGGCTTGCTAAATGACAGAAGTTTACCTGATCGGATCGGTTACCGGCACTTGACAGACGATTATATTTTTAATGAAACTCCTGTAGGATTTCTGCATTTTTCATAGTATTTGAAATATATTAAAACATACCTGGATGCGTGTTGTTGATACCCTGTTGAGTGCGACAGAAAATCTAGGTTGTATAGGGGTATGGACAACATAAGATTGAAAAAACGAATGAGTGTGTGGGGGGGACGGGGTTAGTTCGGTGACCCGAGCCGACTTCACCCGAATG
The DNA here is from genome assembly GCA_030765055.1 of Mantis religiosa. Taxonomy (NCBI): domain Eukaryota; kingdom Metazoa; phylum Arthropoda; class Insecta; order Mantodea; family Mantidae; genus Mantis; species Mantis religiosa. The sequence goes on from CM060955.1 coordinate 42,159,070, forward strand.
AGAGTCACATATTCCAGCGTGACAGCTCAGTTTAATTAAATACCCACAAAAAGTGTTAAATGCGCCTAAAGAAGTTTTCACTTCAAAAAGTGAAGGAGACTCGAACTCACTTAACTTTCACTTGAAAGCTAATATCATAGCTATTGCGCCAGAGGGAGTGCTCCGACACGTCTCTCCAATTTCCTGTGTTGTGTACTCAAATGGTGTTATCATTAGCAGTGACGTACTGGCACTTTGGGAACTTATAGCCATAACTTCCACATTTGAACCAACAGGCCATAATTCTCCTAGCTCAAATTACTTGCTTAAGATGTCTCCACTTGCTCTGAAAATATTTCGGCGTAGTTCACTAACAAACCTGTATATGGCAGCCCCTAGTGGATTACCGGGAAAATGCGAGTCAGTTGGAGAATTTAATGTCATGCTGACATGTTGGCTATAGTAGCTCAATGGTTAATAGCAACGGGATGTAGACCGGGAGATCCGTGGTTCAAATCCCGGCTATGGCATTGCATTTTTTCAGTCTGACTCTACCTATCCAAAACTCATTTCTGCTGTTTGTAATTTTGATTTGCATTGATCCATGTTTAGGACTTTTATAGACTTACAGGACTTATATGTATAGTTATTGAATCTGGTGTTCCCTTAATTTTTAATATCCGTCTTAATTTTCCAGTTATGAAATTTGTTTATTTTTTCGTATGTATAACCACTTCATTAATGTATGATATTTTATAAGCAAGGAAATTGAATGTTGGCATTGTTTCAGAAAATTGTTTTTTATTGATTTATTATAACGGAGCAGCCGGGTTCTATGCCCTTAATATTGAATCCTAAATGTTTATTGTATTATCTCCTCACTTTTGGCCACACCGCGGCTGAGTGGTTAGACTGCTCGGCTTTCACCCGGGACGAGTTCGATCCCAGGCGACCGCAAAGTGAGATTTGTGATGCTGGGGTGCTGGGCGGGTTTTCTCCGTTTTCCTCCACCGCTGTTCCATCTTCATT
>CM060955.1:42162577-42309478 GCA_030765055.1 Mantis religiosa
AATAATAATAATAATAATAATAATAATAATAATAAATAAACACCCTATTTTTCGGACTATAAGACGCTCCGGACTATATTGTAAAACGTTCATGATTTGGCTATAAAAATTTGAAATAAAACTAATAATGGTGTTATTCTCTATTACTTGCATCTTTGCAGTGTACCGTTCTATTTGATGAAACATCAAAAGTTAGAGAAACTTGGTCCATGTTTCCAATTTTTCCAATTTTACCGAGTTCGAATTGAAATTTCTCCTTGTATTAATAACAAATTTATGAAACGCCAGAATTTTAGTTTCGTACTCGGCCGCATCTTTTGCGCGATTCTTGTACGAGTGCGAATGGAAAGTCCTGTCTTCATAAATCGGTAGAATGTATCATGACGGAGATACCTAAAATCTGCAATGTTGTTTCTTGCTTCATAGACGATTATTTTTGCAGACATTACGACGCCATTACTCCTATGGTCTGTCACCCAATAATTCTAACTCCCGCCACTTTATTGCATGTGTGCTAAAACAATGCCTGTCTTTTCCCAAAGTCGTCGATTGACCCTCCTGTTTCATCCACTCGCGGATCATTTGCTCAGTTGGTGGTGTCCATAATGCCTTCCTGCTGCCCTATTACGTGCTCTTTTACATATTGCACAACTTCTAATTTGAATGCAACACTGTATGACAATCTCTTCTGTTTATGCGGCAACGTATACAAACGAGAACTTAGAATAATTCACAACTGAATGTCGCTTTCACAATGATACACTTGCTACTGGTCACAGAGGCCGAGAGAAAATTTTTCATGCTATCGTATTCTTGAAAAGTTATAGAGCAAAAGCCTTGCGATTACGTCTGCTATTAAGGCTCATATTCTGCTTTATGCTATGTTGAACCTTGAACCTCAATTAAGTAGCAAATATACAGTCCACAAGGCTCATATTCCCTTGCTAATGATCCGTATTATGTTGAAACTATCCATACATTTAGCTGGTTTTAACATGTGAATTTTGGACCATAAAACGCAGTTAAATTTTAGACAGTATTTTAGAAAGTCTTATGATGCGAATAATACGGTAAAACATGGCATTTAGTTCAGCACCTTTCTAGGATGCAATAGGAGATTTTCAAGAAAATCTTCCTACCCACACTACCCTTTACAAGGATTTTGATTTTCTTAAAAAATAGTTCTTACAATTTTGATTAAAATGCCACATGTTAAATATATTTTTATGCAAATCTTGCTTTTCTCTCTTGGCTATGGAAAGTAGAATTTCAATAGCATAGAGACCAACTTCAAAAGATTTGATTGTCACTTAAGATCTACCGTGTTCCTATATCCCCTTATATTCCCTTGCACCTACAACAAAATAAGCAGTAATTTTTAAGTGTTTATCTTATTAACATTAAGTAGGCAAAGAATAATTTGTACAAGAGCAGAGAAGGTCATGCTAGTGCCGCAGATCAAATGCTTTTGTTCCATCACTGTGCCTATTGCCTTCGGTACAAATGAACTGCTCTTATTACTTTCAGATGTTTCGTTCTTTACTTTTTCTTTTGGCTTCCAATTTCCTCATCTCAGGTTCACGTTATCTGAGAGAGGAACCCTTTTCCAATATGCTTTTATATCCTCGCACAATTCCAGCTTTTTGTATGAGTGAGAAAGGTTTTTGTTATAAAGGTCCGTTTCTGATCCTACTTAATAGTCTGCTTTTATTTCTGAACGTGTGTCTGAAAATGTCACAAAAGAATTGACACCTGATGTTCTAAAAGGACAACATAAGGGGATTTTAAAATTGATTGTACCTTTCCAACCTTGTCCTATACACGGATTATTTGAAAGAAAAATTAATTAAATAATTATTATCACTGACTGACCTAAGGGATGAACTATGAAGCCAGGGACTTACGATATTAGGGTGAGTAATGTCTAAATGAATTTGAGATTGCCTTGTGGTTTACCGGGAAAAATCCAAGTCCATTGGAAAGTGTAATCTAATGCCAGCATGTGGCCATGGTCGCTCAGTTGGAGCAAGTCGACGGAAACCTGAAGATCCATGGTTCTCGGCGATGGCATTACTTTTTTTCAGACTAATTGTAGCTTTCTAACCATCTCCTATACACAGCTAGTATGGAAGAGTAGCTACCACACCTTATAAAATTTTTATTTTACTGATCCTCAGCAGTTATTTTCTTTCTTTTTATAAGTTTCAGTAGAGCAGAAATGTTACCATCGCATCAGTAAACAATTGTTTTTATTTCCTCTTTTCATTAGAGTGGTCATCCGCTTGCTTGACGATACTCGGGAGCTTTAACTCGCGGGACTAAAATCTACATAACTTATTGTGCTATATTAGTTACAGAAGTCGGTACTCAGCCTAATCACAATAGCTGCTGGAAGTGCTGTCCATTTTGTACTATACACAAGTTAAACCGCCGTAAAAATAATTGCAGTCACTTTCAATTCCACTGCACTGTTTTCTTTAAGTTCATCTAAGGTATGCGGATTATGTGCATACAGTTTACCTTTTATTGCTCCCCAAAAATAAAAATCTAATGGTGTCAGATCAGGGGAATGGTACGGTCCCAGCAGCATGTGCGGTCGCATTGTCCTACTGAAAATACGCATTTAATCTTTCAAAATGTCAGTTCGTCACACAGTGTACCTATACACACATGATATAATACACATATACACACATGTTATACACATGCTGTTATACACACATGAATAATAGCAAGAAAAGAATTGCTTTAACTTTTAAATATTCTTATCAACATTTTGCTAATGACAAACTTTCCCACTGACAATAATAACAGCGCAAATTAAATGTTAAAAAAATCGGTATCATGGAATTGTGCAATAGTCCTTCCACAGCAGAGATGAGAGAACTCTGGCTCCCATGTGCATCCCCTGAGAGGAGATACACAAGCATCTTCCCCTCCCCAAAGACTTTCAAGATCAACTTCCTATTGGTTAACATGTATTCTATCTACCGAAAAATAATCTTAAAGAGAGAAATGCATTAAACACAAACTCTTTGTATGTAAACGATCTGCCTATAGCAGAAGGAAGCATTGTTTGGTAGTTAGGGACTTGTAGTTTCAGCGTATAAATAGATTTTAATAATACTTAGAAGGTGTATTTTTGGAACAGTGCCTAATCACATAAAAAAATCAAAAGTACGGTAAATTAGAATATTAATGGTGGTTTCCAGCAGGATTCTACTGCCAGTTCACGAGATATCTTCTTTTGAAACACACCGACAATTTGGTGTGTTCCATTCAACCGCTTAGTCGCTAGAGACGATGTTATTGTTTACACGTGTTTGTGGTTCATTTGTGCACGGCGACGTCAGTGATAGTTGAAGCCGTAGGTTGAGAACGGAGATGGGATTTACCAATGCAGAAAAAGCCATCTTGCTCATGGTGTACGAAGAGTGTAGGAAGAATGCAGTTCGTTCTTGTATGGTGTATACGGAAATATATCGCAATAGACGTAAACCATTTCGGCAATTATTCATCAACTTCTTCAACCAGTTACGTGAAAGTGATATGTAACACCAAGAAATCTAATAGAAACAAACAAGTGACTGGAGATGTAGGAGAAATAATGTTTTGGCTGCTGTTGCAGTAGATCCCTGACGATTTCTAAAATAAAATAAATAGTGTAAGATTCAAATTAAAGTTTTAGTTCTGTAACAATGCAGTAGGGTACTGAATTGCATTTGAGGGCATGACCTTATTTTCCAAATAGAGCATCTCATAAATGGTCTTTATAACTTAATCCACATTATTGTAGTGTGTGATGCAGATTTTGTATCGCTGATTGCAACATGTCGTTTGATATGGCTGTAATTTCCTCCAGTATGGCCTCCTTGAGCGCATTTATCTTTCTTGTTTCCTAATGTACACTTGAGGTTTAAGGAAGTAGTCGCTAACTGACAGATCTGGAGAACTAGCGGGCCACGCTTCTTGAAACCTTTTTGTTTGGAAACATTTCTTCAATCATTGCAATGGACACGTTGGCAGTATGGGCTGTAGCCCCCTCATGTCGAAACCAGATGGTGTTGAGATCGATTCTACGATAATATAACTCAGCAGTAAGGAGGTCAGTAGTTTAAAATTAGCGGTTCCAGCGCAGACCCAAATGAGCAAGATGGCGGCCATGCGCAATCGGTATGTTTAGTGGATTTAGACAGTGTTTAGGTAGGCAGTCAATCCTCTTAATTTGCTGTACCTTATAATGCTGTGTCCTGAGGTATGATCAGAGCTTGTCTTGAGCTATGATCTGAGGCTCTAGGGTTAAGGGCTGCAGGGTTTCTTAGGTAAAGTCTGTTGGTATGGGATGTTAATATCTGAAGGATTTAATGGTTAGGTCCTGAGGTATGATCTAAGGCTCTAGGGTTAATAGTTTCACAGGTGAAGTCTGTTGGTCTGGATGGTTGAGAGCTGTAGGATTTAGGGGCTAGGTCTCTATGTATGATCAGGGAGGGGGGGGTCTAGTGCTAAGAGCTGCAGGTTTTTCACAGGTAAGGGTTGCTGGTCTGGGAGGTTTATAACTATAGCATTTGGAGGGTAGGTCCTGAGGTATGATCTGGGGGGCTCTAGGGTTAAGAGTTTTCACAGACGAAGTCTGTTGGTCAGGATGGTTGAGAGCTGTAAGATCTAGAGGTTAGGTATCTATGTATGATCAGGGGGGGTTCTAGTGTTAAGAGCTTCAGGTTTTCACAGGTAAAGGTTGCTGGTCTGGGAGGTTAATAGCCGTAGGATTTGGAGGGTAGATCCAGAGGTATGATCTGGAGCTCTAGGGTTAAGAGTTGTAGGGTTCATAGCTAAATGTTGTTGGTCTAGAGGATAAAGGCCGTAGGGCCGTAGGCTTATGGGCTGAGGTATGGTCTTATCATTTTGAAGTTCAGTTTGCTAGTCCAGCAATTAAAGGCGGTTAATCTCGAGGCAAGTCCTACATTTATGCTTTACTATGTCATCCTATTATAAACTAACCTAACCTAATATACTCATTCAGTTCTACCTTCTTTCATCATTCTTTATTGTAACCTAGCTGTGTTTTGCTAATGGCTTCCTTTGTTGCATCTGTTAACCTAATTGTTCTCTTTACTTAAGTTCCTCTATTCTGCCACTTTAACCTAACCTAATATATCCCTTGCTTTTACCTTCTTGATCATTGTTCAACTTACTTGATTCTGCTATTAAGCTGTCCTATTCTTACCTCCTTAACCTATCCTAAGCATGTTTCTTTTCTCCTCTATCTAACCCATATCTTTTAAGCTCAACTATTTTGTCTAATGCTAACTACTTGTATGTATGATGCAAATTTTTGAGGCATGTCGATGTTAGAGCTATCTTTGTCACTGCATGAGGTATATATGCTGATTACAGATCTTTATACAGTAAATTTAACCCTTTGTGTATCTGCTTCTGTTTTCCGAAAAATTGAGGTGCTTTTGTTGCTAGAGCTTCTTGTTTTTCGTACCTTCTCTATGCTTTCAGGAACTCTGTTCCACCTTGTTATGTTTTGAGGTCTTATGCTTATACTTTAGGTTTTTTGATTGTCTTTTTGATCTGAAAGGCTATGTATATTGGTTATGTTTCTCATCCCTTTGGTTACATAGTTAGGTCTTGAGGCACGATCTTAGGGTCTGGGGTTTAAAGGATGTAGGTCTCATAGCTTAAGTTTGCAGGTCTGAAGGTTAAAGCCTGTAGGGTTAGTGGTTAGGTCGTATGGATTCTAGGTTAGATCTCTCGGTCTAGAGTTTAAGGCTGTAGGATCTGGAGGTTACGTATTGAGGTATGATCTGAGGGCTCTAGGTTAAGAGTTGTAGGCTTCATAGCTAAAGGTTGCTGGTCTGAAGGTTAAAGGCTGTAGGTTTAGTGGTTAGGTCGCATGGATTCAAGGTTAGATCTCTCGGTCTAGAGATTAAGGCTGTAGGATCTGGAGGCTACGTATTGAGGTATGATCTGAGGGCTCTAGGGTTAAGAGTTATAAGCTTCGTAGCTAAAGGATGCTGGTCAGGAGGTTAAAACTGTAGGATCCGGAGGTTAGGTATTGAGGTATGATCTCGGAGCTCTAGGATTAAGAGCTGTAGGTTTCATAGCTAAAGGTTTTCCAGCTAGAGATATCTTCGTTTCTCTTAGAGATATATTTGCAATGGTCTGGGCGTAGAGTTTTCATACGTATTTTCATGCAGATTGATATCTTTATACTCTTGTGTCTTTTTCAAGCTTTCACCCCCTCTGCATCGTCTGTAATACGTCGTAACGCTAAACCAAAGTTCTTATGCTATTTTCAAGCTTTTTCAGATGTTATGAGGTTTATGGGTGTTTCAAGGATTTTTCAGACCAAGTTCAGTTACTTAAATCATTTTATAACTAAGTAAAAGGTTTTTCAAGGATATTTCAGATTACGAGATAGTAGTTACTTTTTCAATTTACCTATTTTAACATTAACTAAAGTGCGTTCAGTTAGCTTGTAGTTCAGTAGTAGACGCCTCTCCTCTTTTATCTGGGCTGGAGACCAGCACTAGAATTTAATCCTAGTGGCAGAGTTAACGCCTTCCTCCATTTTTGTTATTTCATCTTTCTTCCTCAGGCGTCGTGAGAGTCGTAGGATAGACGTCACTTGTGTAAATAGTCATTCTGTAGCTTAGCTTACAGAGATAACCATTATCTTCTGATCTAAGTTGTCCCCTGTTGCACACTTTCTGCAATACTATAGTGTCCGTACGCGTATGTTGATACTCCATCCTCAGCAATCACTCTCTTGTCGTCATGAGGCGATAGGGCTATTTTATTAGCTTCAACTGTAGAAACATTATGTTTTCGGGATAGGATTAAGTTCATAGGAGTTCTTAGGATCTTTTGGGTTTTAAGACATTCCACATAGCTATCGAAGTTGATGTACTGCCTGATTGCGCTACGCTTTATGCCTTTGATCTTCTGGATGACACCTCCATCTATGTCGAGAGCATACATCTTAGGTCTGAGCCCTACAAAACGACAAATAATTTTTCCATTGGCTTCATCTTTAAATTTTCCCAAAACTTTCCTGTTTTTTGTAGAATGACATATATGGTCGACAGGATAATCAGCAGTATCCAGATGTTCAAGAAAACGTAACTTATCCTGGTATATATCTTTCGTAGTCACTCTATGGATGAAAGAGTCTGTATCCATGTACATGAGTTTTAGCTTTTCAGTCCCGTAATACGGCAATAACACATCATAATGATATCGATACATCAAGGTTTTTGAGATATCCAGCACACACATCCCAATGTATATAGGTTTGTCGAACACTATCTCTCGCGAAGCCATGTGTACTGCAGCCAGATTAGGTCCATATATAGTTCGGTCAATGAACGTAGGCTTAGCAACCAGCTTTTCCAATGTCTTCCAATCGGTAACAAGTCGTATATTCATTCGGTTTCTTATATTCTCCATAGTTTTTTCCGAACATGGCATTGTTAAAAAGTTTGTACAGATCCTTCTCGAAATCATTTCTGGATCCTTGTCGTAGTTCGTTATTGAATTGGACATAAGGCTTTAACCAGCACGACTGTCGAAATTGTAGGACACGATGGATTTTTATCAGTTTTATCCCATGATCAAGAGCTTGCTTCAGGGTCATGTTGTGCACCACATACTTAGTTCGTGATCCAAGGTGTGGAATTAGCTTCTTTGTAGAAGAATCCTTAGGCTTGAAGCACTCGGGCAGGAATGGTAAATCATTATGCAGCTCATGAAGTTCTGTAGGATATTCAAGATCCACTTCTAAAATGTAGCCGAGTGGGTCATCTTGTCGAAGTATTTCTAGGTTAATATCTGCAGGAGAAACCCACTCAAAACCCCCATAAGGAAGGGCGTGGCACATCGCCCAGCCATATTGGTTATTTGCGTCCTCGTACGTAATATATTGAGAGGGATTACTTGAGTCATACTCCTCCATATAGATGTTGTTCGCCTTTGCGTATCGATGAGACACTTGGCATAATCCTCCTCTTATACCTGATTCAACCATGAGTAGCTGATCGTAATCCTGTAGCAATTCTAGTTCAATTCCTGTATACAGCAGCATTGCATCCCACGTAAGTCCAGGAGATGTAAAATAATGTGCAGGATCAACTTTATGCGTTTTGAGGGTCTGGTCTCTGAATGTCTCAAACACATCAGCTAGTAGAAGAACATCTGAAGTTAGATAGAGATCGCTATACTCTCCTAATGTTTTAATGTTGAACTGTCTCCATATACTTTTTGCATGTTCATACTCTCCATCACTAATTTCTTCTTTGTTCAGCTTGTTGTAGAATGCCTCCCTCGGAGGAAGTTCTGTGTCATTCAAAACATCCCACGATGTAACGTAATCGTAGGGGAAAACACCCTTACGTGTCATCAATTTGAATTGCTCTGCTCCAAAGTACTTTAAGGTTTCAGGATATGATGTTAGATTTTTTGCTAGTTTATCCAAGCTGGTACTAAGGAAGCGATAGGTATCCACAAAGCGAAGTTTAATATTTCCAACATACTTGGAAAATGATATATAACTTTCCTCAGAGCTAGGAATAACTTCTACTCTATCGCTAGTACAGCCTAACTCCTTAACAATGAAATGGGAGTCATATCCACTCAGGTTATGTATGAAGACAGGAATATAATTAGGCGTTTTACAGGTTAGATTACACTGATTATGTAGACTTCCTCGATATTTACCACTTATATGATCATGGTCTCGTACTTTCCAGTTATCGTCGGTAAATTCTTTACCACATAAGTAGCATTCTGTAGAAGATTCGTATGATTTTTGCTGCTTATCTGTCAGAGTTAATGGAGCACCAGTTTTGTATACAGCATTAATCTTCTTTGCGAGAGAACTTACATACTCCATAAACTTCGGTGCAGCATCATAACCCCGATATACATAGGGTTCAGTAGGAAGACCAGTCTGTAAACCTTCAATTGTAGCTGAGGATTTGACATAAACACAGAAACTCATAGGAATATGCTTCTGATATGGAACTGTATAAGACGTTTCGGGATTAGAAGAACACCCGTGGTAAGGGGTAAGAATGCTTTCAAAGTCAGCGTATATGACATAAGGTAATCTCAACATCCTTTCATGATTCTTGAATCTAACAATAGATTTCTCCTTAGTTGGCATAACAATCTTAGCAACTCCGTGTTGGCTACATATTTTTCTATGCTCATTTAACCTCTCAACTCCTCCATTTCGATACTCAAAGTGTGTAAAACAGCGTTTGCAGATGCAGAGTTTTCCCTCACATTTGGTTTTTTGTTGATGAATAAGTCTCTCGAAATTCTTTATATAAACGTAATGATAACGTCCAGTTGCATCACTTAATAGAAGCAGGTCGCGATGGTCGGACAGTTCTTCATCGATAACCTTCATAGGAAACACTTGATTTTTCTCATCCAGTCCGAAAACATTTATAGAGATATTATTTCTTCGTTCAAATTTCGGAATATCAGTCAGGCTCGTAGGAAACGAGACGCAGGAAAAGTCATATCTTTCTTGAAAATCCTTATACTTGCTAACACGTTGAGGATCCTTTTGAATGAACTTGGCGAGAACAGCATACATAAAACACTTTTCATCTTCATAATTCTGTGGATTTATGCAGGCTCCTTTAGCTCCAATAGAGGTCGGTAGAGGGATGTAACTGGTTCCCCTCAGTCCATTATTCTTGTTGATTCTAACACGCACACCATCAACAGGTAATAAAGCCCAGCTGCTTCCTTTAAGTTGTCTTTCCTCCATTTCAGTACAAAGTTTCTTGAATTTACTTTCCAAGATGTCGTCCAAGTCACTTTCTAAAAATATTGCTTGATTTGGGGGTTTAAAGGCTTTATCAGTAGTATCACCAACGGCATTCACAAACTGACATTCAGCCATGATGTTAATTTTCACACTTTTATGGATCCTCAGTTGCTTCTGGACGGCTTGAATTATCCGCTGTTTTGATTCCTGGAGATATGTATTCAGGTCTTGGCATGTAGAGCACTGGATGAAATATGATTTCAGTCGATCCTGGAAAGCTGTTTCATATTCTACGACATCGTCTTCATCAGGAACCATTAACAGCAATTTATGTTTGGTAGGCTCGATCTTGAGTTTCTTAGCAGCAGTTATTCTCTCGCATCTTTCTTGATGAGCATCTCTGCGATGTTCAGTACCATAAACGTCAGCACAATGTTTACATTCGTAAAACTGGCCACATAGCAGCTCATGTCTCTTTTTATTGTAGTTTTTCAGGAAACTCTTATCACATTTACCACACTTAAATTCTGGAATAGCAGTGTCTAATAGAGCTTCCATTGCTATAGTTTTTGTTGTGTGCAGGCTAATTCTCGGGGAATATTTTGCTAAGTAAGTGTCTGATACACCTTTTCACTTCTCTTCTTCACCTTGATAAGTTATCAGCGCTACTGATGATGAATTTCACTATAGAAGCTGATCCGCTACGCTATAAACACACTAGCGTAATTACAATCTAAGATCGATCAAGCTCTCTTTATACACTTAGCGCAGGCCTAATAGAAAACTTCATCATCCCCTCCACCAACGGGATTCGAAGGTGGCGCTACTATCGGAGAAAGCCTAAAAGAAAACTTCATCATTGCTACCACTACCGGGGGTTTGAAGGTGGCGCTCCTATCGGAGAAAACCTAAAAGAAAACTTCATCACACCACCACCTTTGTAGCTCGAAGGTGGAACTACTATCGGGGAAAACCTAAAAGAAAACTCTATTCATTTTTTGCAGTTTACGATTATTTTTAATCTAGTATACAAATCACATGAGAGAGAAAATTAGACAAATTAAAATTAAAAAAGGAAATAAATAACTAGATTTGAAGATAAAATTTAGACAATTCAAACGAGTATAAACATGACTAAGCTACGCCTTTTAGTTTTAAAGTTACATTAGGAGCACCCATCACCACCCTTAGGCATCTCTCCATCTTCAATCATACCTTCTTGGAGCCTTTTTATACATCTCTTAACATAACAGTTCGATTTTTCTCAAGTTCATCTATTACACCGTTTAACTCATCTACGGGGCACCCTTAGAATCCTTCACGTCATCCACAAACACACCTTCTTGAACCCTTTTAATATATTTTAACCTATTTATGTTTGTTGCTACGGACATACGTTCTCTTTTCTTAAGTTAAATTATTACATCCTCTTGTTATGTCTGAGTCTCATGCTTATATATTAAACTTTGTGATTAAGTATTTTTATTTGAAAGTCTATATAAATCGTTTAAGGTAAACATCTCTTCTCAACATGAGACAAGTCATGATGTATGGTCTTATGGGGTGAGCTTGTCAACACACCTAAAAGCATTTATATTCAAAGGTATTTAAATTATCCCACCGAGATTTGAACCCTGATCCTAAGGCGTAAATTACCATTTCAACAACAATTCAGACCTAAAGTATATATGTATACGCTATTTCATGCCGCTAACGTTATTAGTTCAAGAGTTATTTAAGATTCAAGTTATTGCGGCAGAAGCGGTTATCGAACCACGGGTCTGTAGGATACGGAATCATAAATCATTCACAGCATATGTTGAATGAAAAAAAACCTGCGCTTTCCCCTGCTGTTCTATGTGCAATACATCAGAAATAGAACACAATTACATAATTCAATGGACGATGGGAACTGAACCAGGGATCCCTGAGCTACACGTTGTCAGCATATGATTAACTATGAGAAGCATAACCATAGAGAGCTTATTTCACTTCTCTAGACCCACTGGTTACAGAGATATATAAATTAAACAATTCAGGACTCGACCTAAGGACTACAGGTATACAGCGTAAACCCTGCGGACCACGCTAACCATATGTAAGTAATAAAGTTTATCCGAACTCACTATCATAATTAGTTTCGGAGTTATTCTAATATAAGCAGTACTCTTTTGCGCGAGAGTCGATTCTGGACCCTTGATACAACTACAAGTCACAGATAGTCAGTAAGGGCATGGGCACCCCTTACCTGGCGGTAAAAGGTACCATGCATCGTCTTTCCACCCCTGGTCGGCATCCCATTGTTTACGCACCCTCTTTATTTATCACATGCAGGTGTGCTGGCGTCTTTGACAAGGGTTTGACAGGTCATTAATCAAGTAGTAGTTGGTAAAAGGTTCCCCTATCCCTTACCCTGCCCCTTTCAATTTATATGCAAATTAGATATTCTATTGTGCTAGGACGCCCATTTACCAACTACTACTTGATTAATGACCTGTCAAACCCTTGTCACAAGACGCCAGCACACCTGCATGTGATAAATAAAGAGGGTGCGTAAACAATGGGATGCCGACCAGGGGTGGAAAGACGATGCATGGTACCTTTTACCGCCAGGTAAGGGGTGCCCATGCCCTTACTGACTATCTGTGACTTGTAGTTGTATCAAGGGTCCAGAATCGACTCTCGCGCAAAAGAGTACTGCTTATATTAGAATAACTCCGAAACTAATTATGATAGTGAGTTCGGATAAACTTTATTACTTACATATGGTTAGCGTGGTCCGCAGGGTTTACGCTGTATACCTGTAGTCCTTAGGTCGAGTCCTGAATTGTTTAATTTATATATCTCTGTAACCAGTGGGTCTAGAGAAGTGAAATAAGCTCTCTATGGTTATGCTTCTCATAGTTAATCATATGCTGACAACGTGTAGCTCAGGGATCCCTGGTTCAGTTCCCATCGTCCATTGAATTATGTAATTGTGTTCTATTTCTGATCTATTGCACATAGAACAGCAGGGGAAAGCGCAGGTTTTTTTTCATTCAACATATGCTGTGAATGATTTATGATTCCGTATCCTACAGACCCGTGGTTCGATAACCGCTTCTGCCGCAATAACTTGAATCTTAAATAACTCTTGAACTAATAACGTTAGCGGCATGAAATAGCGTATACATATATACTTTAGGTCTGAATTGTTGTTGAAATGGTAATTTACGCCTTAGGATCAGGGTTCAAATCTCGGTGGGATAATTTAAATACCTTTGAATATAAATGCTTTTAGGTGTGTTGACAAGCTCACCCCATAAGACCATACATCATGACTTGTCTCATGTTGAGAAGAGATGTTTACCTTAAACGATTTATATAGACTTTCAAATAAAAATACTTAATCACAAAGTTTAATATATAAGCATGAGACTCAGACATAACAAGAGGATGTAATAATTTAACTTAAGAAAAGAGAACGTATGTCCGTAGCAACAAACATAAATAGGTTAAAATATATTAAAAGGGTTCAAGAAGGTGTGTTTGTGGATGACGTGAAGGATTCTAAGGGTGCCCCGTAGATGAGTTAAACGGTGTAATAGATGAACTTGAGAAAAATCGAACTGTTATGTTAAGAGATGTATAAAAAGGCTCCAAGAAGGTATGATTGAAGATGGAGAGATGCCTAAGGGTGGTGATGGGTGCTCCTAATGTAACTTTAAAACTAAAAGGCGTAGCTTAGTCATGTTTATACTCGTTTGAATTGTCTAAATTTTATCTTCAAATCTAGTTATTTATTTCCTTTTTTTAATTTTAATTTGTCTAATTTTCTCTCTCATGTGATTTGTATACTAGATTAAAAATAATCGTAAACTGCAAAAATGAATAGAGTTTTCTTTTAGGTTTTCCCCGATAGTAGTTCCACCTTCGAGCTACAAAGGTGGTGGTGTGATGAAGTTTTCTTTTAGGTTTTCTCCGATAGGAGCGCCACCTTCAAACCCCCGGTAGTGGTAGCAATGATGAAGTTTTCTTTTAGGCTTTCTCCGATAGTAGCGCCACCTTCGAATCCCGTTGGTGGAGGGGATGATGAAGTTTTCTATTAGGCCTGCGCTAAGTGTATAAAGAGAGCTTGATCGATCTTAGATTGTAATTACGCTAGTGTGTTTATAGCGTAGCGGATCAGCTTCTATAGTGAAATTCATCATCAGTAGCGCTGATAACTTATCAAGGTGAAGAAGAGAAGTGAAAAGGTGTATCAGACACTTACTTAGCAAAATATTCCCCGAGAATTAGCCTGCACACAACAAAAACTATAGCAATGGAAGCTCTATTAGACACTGCTATTCCAGAATTTAAGTGTGGTAAATGTGATAAGAGTTTCCTGAAAAACTACAATAAAAAGAGACATGAGCTGCTATGTGGCCAGTTTTACGAATGTAAACATTGTGCTGACGTTTAAGGTACTGAACATCGCAGAGATGCTCATCAAGAAAGATGCGAGAGAATAACTGCTGCTAAGAAACTCAAGATCGAGCCTACCAAACATAAATTGCTGTTAATGGTTCCTGATGAAGACGATGTCGTAGAATATGAAACAGCTTTCCAGGATCGACTGAAATCATATTTCATCCAGTGCTCTACATGCCAAGACCTGAATACATATCTCCAGGAATCAAAACAGCGGATAATTCAAGCCGTCCAGAAGCAACTGAGGATCCATAAAAGTGTGAAAATTAACATCATGGCTGAATGTCAGTTTGTGAATGCCGTTGGTGATACTACTGATAAAGCCTTTAAACCCCCAAATCAAGCAATATTTTTAGAAAGTGACTTGGACGCCATCTTGGAAAGTAAATTCAAGAAACTTTGTACTGAAATGGAGGAAAGTCAACTTAAAGGAAGCAGCTGGGCTTTATTAGCTGTTGATGGTGTGCGTGTTAGAATCAACAAGAATAATGGACTGAGGGGAACCAGTTACATCCCTCTACCGACCTCTATTGGAGCTAAAGGAGCGTGCATAAATCCACAGAATTATGAAGATGAAAAGTGTTTTATGTATGCTGTTCTCGCCAAGTTCATTCAAAAGGATCCTCAACGTGTTAGCAAGTATAAGGATTTTCAAGAAAGATATGACTTTTCCTGCGTCTCGTTTCCTACGAGCCTGACTGATATTCCGAAATTTGAACGAAGAAATAATATCTCTATAAATGTTTTCGGACTGGATGAGAAAAATCAAGTGTTTCCTATGAAGGTTATCGATGAAGAACTGTCCGACCATCGCGACCTGCTTCTATTAAGTGATGCAACTGGACGTTATCATTACGTTTATATAAAGAATTTCGAGAGACTTATTCATCAACAAAAAACCAAATGTGAGGGAAAACTCTGCATCTGCAAACGCTGTTTTACACACTTTGAGTATCGAAATGGAGGAGTTGAGAGGTTAAATGAGCATAGAAAAATATGTAGCCAACACGGAGTTGCTAAGATTGTTATGCCAACTAAGGAGAAATCTATTGTTAGATTCAAGAATCATGAAAGGATGTTGAAATTACCTTATGTCATATACGCTGACTTTGAAAGCATTCTTACCCCTTACCACGGGTGTTCTTCTAATCCCGAAACGTCTTATACAGTTCCATATCAGAAGCATATTCCTATGAGTTTCTGTGTTTATGTCAAATCCTCAGCTACAATTGAAGGTTTACAGACTGGTCTTCCTACTGAACCCTATGTATATCGGGGTTATGATGCTGCACCGAAGTTTATGGAGTATGTAAGTTCTCTCGCAAAGAAGATTAATGCTGTATACAAAACTGGTGCTCCATTAACTCTGACAGATAAGCAGCAAAAATCATACGAATCTTCTACAGAATGCTACTTATGTGGTAAAGAATTTACCGACGATAACTGGAAAGTACGAGACCATGATCATATAAGTGGTAAATATCGAGGAAGTCTACATAATCAGTGTAATCTAACCTGTAAAACGCCTAATTATATTCCTGTCTTCATACATAACCTGAGTGGATATGACTCCCATTTCATTGTTAAGGAGTTAGGCTGTACTAGCGATAGAGTAGAAGTTATTCCTAGCTCTGAGGAAAGTTATATATCATTTTCCAAGTATGTTGGAAATATTAAACTTCGCTTTGTGGATACCTATCGCTTCCTTAGTACCAGCTTGGATAAACTAGCAAAAAATCTAACATCATATCCTGAAACCTTAAAGTACTTTGGAGCAGAGCAATTCAAATTGATGACACGTAAGGGTGTTTTCCCCTACGATTACGTTACATCGTGGGATGTTTTGAATGACACAGAACTTCCTCCGAGGGAGGCATTCTACAACAAGCTGAACAAAGAAGAAATTAGTGATGGAGAGTATGAACATGCAAAAAGTATATGGAGACAGTTCAACATTAAAACATTAGGAGAGTATAGCGATCTCTATCTAACTTCAGATGTTCTTCTACTAGCTGATGTGTTTGAGACATTCAGAGACCAGACCCTCAAAACGCATAAAGTTGATCCTGCACATTATTTTACATCTCCTGGACTTACGTGGGATGCAATGCTGCTGTATACAGGAATTGAACTAGAATTGCTACAGGATTACGATCAGCTACTCATGGTTGAATCAGGTATAAGAGGAGGATTATGCCAAGTGTCTCATCGATACGCAAAGGCGAACAACATCTATATGGAGGAGTATGACTCAAGTAATCCCTCTCAATATATTACGTACGAGGACGCAAATAACCAATATGGCTGGGCGATGTGCCACGCCCTTCCTTATGGGGGTTTTGAGTGGGTTTCTCCTGCAGATATTAACCTAGAAATACTTCGACAAGATGACCCACTCGGCTACATTTTAGAAGTGGATCTTGAATATCCTACAGAACTTCATGAGCTGCATAATGATTTACCATTCCTGCCCGAGTGCTTCAAGCCTAAGGATTCTTCTACAAAGAAGCTAATTCCACACCTTGGATCACGAACTAAGTATGTGGTGCACTACATGACCCTGAAGCAAGCTCTTGATCATGGGATAAAACTGATAAAAATCCATCGTGTCCTACAATTTCGACAGTCGTGCTGGTTAAAGCCTTATGTCCAATTCAATAACGAACTACGACAAGGATCCAGAAATGATTTCGAGAAGGATCTGTACAAACTTTTTAACAATGCCATGTTCGGAAAAACTATGGAGAATATAAGAAACCGAATGAATATACGACTTGTTACCGATTGGAAGACATTGGAAAAGCTGGTTGCTAAGCCTACGTTCATTGACCGAACTATATATGGACCTAATCTGGCTGCAGTACACATGGCTTCGCGAGAGATAGTGTTCGACAAACCTATATACATTGGGATGTGTGTGCTGGATATCTCAAAAACCTTGATGTATCGATATCATTATGATGTGTTATTGCCGTATTACGGGACTGAAAAGCTAAAACTCATGTACATGGATACAGACTCTTTCATCCATAGAGTGACTACGAAAGATATATACCAGGATAAGTTACGTTTTCTTGAACATCTGGATACTGCTGATTATCCTGTCGACCATATATGTCATTCTACAAAAAACAGGAAAGTTTTGGGAAAATTTAAAGATGAAGCCAATGGAAAAATTATTTGTCGTTTTGTAGGGCTCAGACCTAAGATGTATGCTCTCGACATAGATGGAGGTGTCATCAAGAAGATCAAAGGCATAAAGCGTAGCGCAATCAGGCAGTACATCAACTTCGATAGCTATGTGGAATGTCTTAAAACCCAAAAGATCCTAAGAACTCCTATGAACTTAATCCTATCCCGAAAACATAATGTTTCTACAGTTGAAGCTAATAAAATAGCCCTATCGCCTCATGACGACAAGAGAGTGATTGCTGAGGATGGAGTATCAACATACGCGTACGGACACTATAGTATTGCAGAAAGTGTGCAACAGGGGACAACTTAGATCAGAAGATAATGGTTATCTCTGTAAGCTAAGCTACAGAATGACTATTTACACAAGTGACGTCTATTCTACGACTCTCACGACGCCTGAGGAAGAAAGATGAAATAACAAAAATGGAGGAAGGCGTTAACTCTGCCACTAGGATTAAATTCTAGTGCTGGTCTCCAGCCCAGATAAAAGAGGAGAGGCGTCTACTACTGAACTACAAGCTAACTGAACGCACTTTAGTTAATGTTAAAATAGGTAAATTGAAAAAGTAACTACTATCTCGTAATCTGAAATATCCTTGAAAAACCTTTTACTTAGTTATAAAATGATTTAAGTAACTGAACTTGGTCTGAAAAATCCTTGAAACACCCATAAACCTCATAACATCTGAAAAAGCTTGAAAATAGCATAAGAACTTTGGTTTAGCGTTACGACTTATTACAGACGATGCAGAGGGGGTGAAAGCTTGAAAAAGACACAAGAGTATAAAGATATCAATCTGCATGAAAATACGTATGAAAACTCTACGCCCAGACCATTGCAAATATATCTCTAAGAGAAACGAAGATATCTCTAGCTGGAAAATCTTTAGCTATGAAATCTAGAGCTCTTAATCCTAGAGCTCCGAGATCATACCTCAATACCTAACCTCCGGATCCTACAGTTTTAACCTCCTGACCAGCATCCTTTAGCTACGAAGCTTATAGCTCTTAACCCTAGAGCCCTCAGATCATACCTCAATACGTAACCTCCAGATCCTACAGCCTTAAACTCTAGACCGAGAGATCTAACCTAGAATCCATACGACCTAACCACTAACCCTACAGGCTTTAACCTTCAGACCTGCAAACTTAAGCTATGAGACCTACATCCTTTAAACCCCAGACCCTAAGATCGTGCCTCAAGACCTAACTATGTAACCAAAAGAGATGAGAAACATAACCAATATACATAGCCTTTCAGATCAAAAAGACAATCAAAAAACCTAAAGTATAAGCATAAGACCTCAAAACATAACAAGGTGGAACAGAGTTCCTGAAAGCATAGAGAAGGTACGAAAAACAAGAAACTCTAGCAACAAAAGCACCTCAATTTTTCGGAAAACAGAAGCAGATACACAAAGGGTTAAATTTGCTGTATAAAGATCTGTAATCAGCATATATACCTCATGCAGTGACAAAGATAGCTCTAACATCGACATGCCTCAAAAATTTGCATCATACATACAAGTAGTTAGCATTAGACAAAATAGTTGAGCTTAAAAGATATGGGTTAGATAGAGGAGAAAAGAAACATGCTTAGGATATGTTAAGGAGGTAAGAATAGGACAGCTTAATAGCAGAATCAAGTAAGTTGAACAATGATCAAGAAGGTAAAAGCAAGGGATATATTAGGTTAGGTTAAAGTGGCAGAATAGAGGAACTTAAGTAAAGAGAACAATTAGGTTAACAGATGCAACAAAGGAAGCCATTAGCAAAACACAGCTAGGTTACAATAAAGAATGATGAAAGAAGGTAGAACTGAATGAGTATATTAGGTTAGGTTAGTTTATAATAGGATGACATAGTAAAGCATAAATGTAGGACTTGCCTCGAGATTAACCGCCTTTAATTGCTGGACTAGCAAACTGAACTTCAAAATGATAAGACCATACCTCAGCCCATAAGCCTACGGCCCTACGGCCTTTATCCTCTAGACCAACAACATTTAGCTATGAACCCTACAACTCTTAACCCTAGAGCTCCAGATCATACCTCTGGATCTACCCTCCAAATCCTACGGCTATTAACCTCCCAGACCAGCAACCTTTACCTGTGAAAACCTGAAGCTCTTAACACTAGAACCCCCCCTGATCATACATAGATACCTAACCTCTAGATCTTACAGCTCTCAACCATCCTGACCAACAGACTTCGTCTGTGAAAACTCTTAACCCTAGAGCCCCCCAGATCATACCTCAGGACCTACCCTCCAAATGCTATAGTTATAAACCTCCCAGACCAGCAACCCTTACCTGTGAAAAACCTGCAGCTCTTAGCACTAGACCCCCCCCTCCCTGATCATACATAGAGACCTAGCCCCTAAATCCTACAGCTCTCAACCATCCAGACCAACAGACTTCACCTGTGAAACTATTAACCCTAGAGCCTTAGATCATACCTCAGGACCTAACCATTAAATCCTTCAGATATTAACATCCCATACCAACAGACTTTACCTAAGAAACCCTGCAGCCCTTAACCCTAGAGCCTCAGATCATAGCTCAAGACAAGCTCTGATCATACCTCAGGACACAGCATTATAAGGTACAGCAAATTAAGAGGATTGACTGCCTACCTAAACACTGTCTAAATCCACTAAACATACCGATTGCGCATGGCCGCCATCTTGCTCATTTGGGTCTGCGCTGGAACCGCTAATTTTAAACTACTGAGGTCCCTTAACATCTCTAAGTATCGATGTGAAGTCACTGTTACAGCTCTATGACTCTTTTAAAAAGAAAATGACTTATGATTCCAAAACTCGCAACGCCACACCAGACTTGCATGTGAACAATGAACAGCGCGTATAAATAGCCGTTGTGGATTTGAATCACTCCAATTGCGAAAAATTTGTTTCTTCACCTTACCATTTAAATGAAAATGAGCCTCATCATTCATAAACAGGACCATATCATCATTAAAGAGGTTCACAAAGTTCTCGCTTAGCTTTATCACAATCTTTTAACTCCTGAACATAACCATGTTGTAGGGATGCTAACCTAAATGTTTGCGTAGAACTCTCCTAAAACTTGTCCGAGATAACCGTATGCCAACACTAGGATTCGTTCTTCTTGCCTGTCTGATCATTTCAATGTTTTCTGGTGTTCTCACTGTGTGTACAAGACATTGGTGGTTTCTCCTCCACTGCAGATGCTGTTGCTTGCTGTATCCATAACTTGATAATGTTCCTGCTGGAATGTTGCCATGGCGTGGGACATTAAAATGACGACGAAATAATCGTTGTGTAATGACAACTGATTCGCCATTTTTTAAAGATGTTTTCCACCACAAAAGCACGATGTTCAGCACTCCATTGTACCATTTTTAAAACAATGGCAAACATAGTTCTTGCTCGTGATATCTCGCACGTTCATTTATTTGTCACATTTACCAACTTATTTAAGCTTGAAAATCATCAGGTTCCCGTGACCTACCCGGTACAAAATATCCTTAGTCATAACTGGCTGCTGTCTTCTTTGAATGGTTAAGGGAGACAGTGTGAGAGAGAGAGAGGAGAGAGAGATAGAACGAATAATGACTTAACAGTTAGCGTATTAAATATTATTTATTAAATGATAAATAATGGATCGACACATACATGCATGTGCATCTCTTTCATTTTTTTTAATCTTGTATTTTCGTGAAATATTTATATCGAAGTTTTGGGTGGAATGCAACATTTTCTATACTTACTATTTTCTATAGAGGAAGTCAAAAGGAAAGGGATTGCACTATATGCCTTCGCATCAGAGTCGTGTGAACATCACTCGGGAATGCCTCCATGGAACATAACCAAAGGACATGGAACCTCTGTAAATTCTGTGGAGCAAGGACTGAGTGGAATCAATTCCCTGTTGCAGTAGTGGAGGAAATATTAAATCAGTTCCTCTTGATTTAAAGGATTCAAATGAATTGATAGCCAATCTAACTTGAATCCAATTGCATCCCTTTCATCAGGTCTCAGTTCTCTGTCACGACACACGCAACGCATATTGATTATTCCCCAGTCTATTGGTTGATCACTAATTACCATTGAACCCGAAAGTGTATGCTAACTGAATGCAATAGTATTTCAAACAAAGACTCAGGGTAACTTCTATCAGACAGTTTATTAGTGTTAATTATGGTATTAGTAGGGCTCCAATTTTGATGACCTTAAAATATTTAAAAGTTACCTATAACATTCCCATAAAAGTCTTTAAAAATGACCTAAAGCTGTAAAAATGACCTAATTTGAATTATAAATTTCGTAGTCTTTATTAATAATTAGAAATGGTCGCAGAGAAATAATGATTACTGATTGGGATAACTATTCTAAAACACCTATTTTCTTAGCAATAATATAAAATAATTAATAAATTAATAATTATCACTAGGTAAATGTCATTTCTAACAGAAGCCGACAGCCATTAAGGGCCAGAGCGAACAGGCCCCATCTGTAGTATCAGGCAACTTATAGGCGATTTTTTAATTTAAAGAAAAGAGTAATTTTATATTTTATTGAATTGTAATAATATTACACACAGTAATTTATTATACCATAATTCTTAATGGCTAAAACTTGCAACCCGCGGTGTTGTACATGACAACCGCGCCTCTCTCATTTACAAAGCAGAACGTTAGGCCAGATTAAGCGTGGTTATCCTCTTCACTCTACTCACTTTGCCAGTCGCGTGTCTGTACCTTACTTGCTCCCCTGCTCTCCTCTCCCACATCGCTCAAAGCAACACTTGGGACCGGCTAGTTGCGGCCCGTTACTTGAAGTTTTAGCATTCCTGTGATTGCCAATGAAATCTTAAATGTTTGCTAGAAAAAGTAGTGTAATTTTAAAATGAATGGATTAGATTATTTATTGAAAAGTCCCTTTCATTCATTGAAAGCAGAAGAAAAACTTGTAATTAGACGATTAGGTGTGCATCAACATTTGACTTACAAAATACCCGTAAATTTAAATTATTAGGAACTGTAAACATTGCTGCACATAAAATGTAATGAACTAGCCACTAAAATTATGTAGATACATATGAATAGAGTGACAGAGTGATTAAATGTTACGTAACCCATGATCTAGCATTGAGAGGTCACGATGAAACAGGAATCAGCAAACAGAATGGATTGTGTGTATCAGGTTTACATTTAAGAATTCATGAAAGACGAATACTACCGATTATGTTTCTGTGCAGCCTGACGAAACAACGAACATAGCTTGCCGCAATCAATTGCTCATCATTTTACGATACATTACAATGCATTGCCCGTTGAAAGGTTTCTTTCTTTTGAAGAGATTCATAATCAACAGCTAGTGATCACAGTAGTGTTCTGTTATAAGAAGTTGCAATCTTTCAATCATGCATCATGGGGTAATGGACTAGAGCGCTATGCTTTGTGTCTCTGCGCTCGGAATGCTCCCGGGATCCATCTCACTTCTGGGGAGTGCGGATTTTAAGTCCCGGTACAGGACCGGTGACACTCAAATTGAGGAGCTACGCCAGGTAGCGAACCCTAGTCGAGAAAGCCGACTTTCCGGCTGGGGATGCCGAGATGTTGACCACATCTCCTTCCCGTATTTGATGGGTGATGGCCCACCTCTACCTTACGTATGTGAGCGTGAGGCCGGCAGTCGGGTTCGCAGGCTCAGGCTCGCGGGGTTACTTTTTATGCAGGAGTTTAATATTGAAAGAAATCTCATATCTCAAACATACGATGGTCCTGCAGTAATGAGCTCTAGGCAAATGAGTGTTCCAAATTTGATGCCGCACTCTTTCTCTTATGCCAAGTATGTACACTGCTATACTCGCCAGTAAAATTTGGTTTTATACGGAATGCTTGTTCCAAAAACATAAAATCACTTAAGCTGTATTTCACAACATTGATGGATTCACAACATTTTTCTCGTCTTCACCAAAACGCAGTGATCTGTTGCGTTTAGTTTGCAACAATAGCATTCTAGCTGCTTCTACCAGATGCAAATTTCAACCATGGGTGGTGAACAGCATTCATGAAAACAAACTTTATTTATTACAGTGTTTTGAAAAGACTGAGCAGGAAGATGGGTGGGATGATGTAACAATACGGGATGCTCTTGGTTCGAAGAATTTACTGATTGTTAAAATTGTATTGTGTTTTGACACATTTCTGCTATTGAAATGTTTTTGACAATGCAACTGAAGGTGACCTGTTTTAAATGGTATGACTCCACTTTAATTACAAGCATCTTCACATTTGGCCACACCAAGAGTAATGCTCACGAACCGCCACTGATTTCTACTAAACTGTCAAGAGTTACTATAATCTGTTCGCTGTAAGAATAATGTAAATGTCAAAGAAGCACGTGCCTGAAAGGAACCGCATTGGCTGGTAGGTTTTAATACTCCCATGATCTTCCACAATGTAGTTCTATGGTTTATTAAGCTTCTTGCTTTACCAGCTTTCAATAAACTATTCTAGTTGTTATAATATGGAATTAACATTAGAAAGTAATTGCAGCAAGAACAATGACTCTCAAAAGTTCGAAAATGCACTGGTTGATGTAACAATAAAGATGACACTCCGGTGACGGCATTGCCGTTTACGTGCGATGCGCGGATGTTATGTTAACCAATGACGTACGAAGTGGCGGGGCTCATTGCGGAATGCGGAGTAGTACTTCAATCTAACAGCGAACAGATTATAAGTAAACATACCTTAGTTGGCATTGCGATGCACCACCATAGCCATCCTTAAGTTATCAAAGGTGAAGGATCGTCGGTTGTCAGCTAACTCTGTTTTATACTTGGAGAAAATACTCTCTCGTTTTTCAGATGTAATGGGTGGATATTTTAAAAACACTATGTCTCTGGTTGTTAAACCTTCGTAAAAATATCAATTCTGAATTCCTTACCTGATAAAATACAGACTATTGTAACCCTTTATTTTTATCTAAAATAAATTTCAATTTGTGTCTGCTTACCCAAACTCCCCATTTACATTGTTCATGGCATTTTCGGCACTTTTGACTAAGTTATTGGTTATTTCAGTGGCATACAACCGTTTTCTAAACGAGTTATAGTTTCTGGCAAAAATGCAAAATTGCAAAATGTGATTTATTGCTAATCAATTTACCTTCAATTTCAGGATCAGAAAAGAGATCCTGTGCACTGGAAATTGCCGTAGTATCTGCCCTATCAAAGGCATTTACTACCTATCTGAAAATTTCAAATGCAAGCTGTCAATCATGTACCCTAACGCGTCAAACGGTTCTGGGGGTAAAGCTACACCAGGAGCCTTGTCTTTAAAACATTTAGTTCAGGACAGAGCTTTAACAAAGACTTTCTTTACTATGGAAATTAGTCTATCTACTTCTGAAAATTTTGCTATGGCCTCCTCTTCGATTCCATGAAAGGCATGGGCCAAATAGGTATCATGCTTACTGTAAAATGACAATTGAATTCGCTGTCTTTAACATATAAGGTGCTGCGTCTGTTAGGAAGAGATGGACGCTCTCATGTTGTATTCCATTAGGCCATAGTAAATACAAGGATTTATCAAGTAGTTTGCATATCTGAGTGTGGTTAACTGCCTCTAAATCTTCAGAAGAACGATCTGTCCAGGGCTGTTTTATTTTCTCACCACAAGAGCTACAAAACGTCCCTCTCAATTGATACATAAATTTATTTTCCATTCACAGATTCACGTATAATGTTTAATGTGTCTCCGTAGCATTTTATTAAACAGTTTTTACGCATTGTTGATTCATGTGGAACAGTATGATCTGTATGGCTTCAAGGAAATCGCATATTTCAAAATTATTAAATTTGTCTAATGGAATGTTAGCACTGACAAACACTTCACATAATTCTTTAAAAAATAAAAATATTTTGCTGTTTGATGTAGAAGAAGTTTATTGTAACAATCATTGTGACACTTTTCTTTTTTTCACATTCTGAATAGCGCGCAGATGTTTCTCGCGCCCATATGTTGTTGTACTGTGAAACGTTTATCTGCAGCTATTTTAATTTTGGACACCTTGCAAAATAATACATTTCTATTAATATAAAATAGTTGTTCACCGAATTCTATGTCATACTGTCTTAAACAGCTAGCACTGCATACTTTTTGGTTTGGCATTGTGCACTGCATGAAAATCAACACGACCGTACAGAAACACTACTCTCATAAGACTAATGGAGAGATTACAAGTCGAAAGATTCCCACATTGAAGGGGAAGTGCCGAATCAAAGCACGTGGAGGTAGCGTGCAACGGTTTTCGTTTGATTGAGGTTGGGTTTCTCACTGACTCGCCTAAGCACGAAACACAACTTAGAAAGAGAGAGAGAGAAAAAAACATAAAATGGACATTTAACCATAGAATATTTTCAGAATTCTGAACAAATGTACGAAAAGCAAATAAATTGATTTATCTAATATTACAAATAAAGTTTTAAAAATAACTTTATCAGAAATGTGTGGGAAAATGCACTTTAATGACCTGTAAAACCCTCATATTTATTGTACAATGTAGGTAATCTGTATCGTTCCCAACAACTCAGAAGGAAGATGACATTTCATAAAAACCCGGGCCCTAGCTATTAGTAGATTTAGCCATAAATGTTGTTCCTCTTGAACTAGTGGAAATATTATTTATTTTATGGCAGTGTCATCCATCGGATCCTTTTGGTTTTACGGGCGGTTTTGTACTTAGTACTTCCCAGCAAATGGCCCATATTATATTTATTGCAATTTTAAAATGTCTGCTTGCTTTCTTCTTAAGTTTTCTAAGCCTTTTGTACCACCAGTTAGCTAACCTTGGTGAACAAGCGACATAAGCTCAGTTCATAGTAGGAGAACGAACTCCTGCAGTTAGTCGGCGGCCAACTCCACATGCAGTAATGAACTGACATTCTTGAAACTTGGAATACTATTGCTGAAATGTTCTACATGTACCTGTTCCAGTCACTAGCCTGTTACTATAATCCACAGTATGACCTGAGTCATGACCTGAGATATTTGTGATCAGATTGCGAAACTCTGATGACATGTAGTCCCTGGTTATGACAATAATTTCCCTTCTTTGAGAAATAACAACTATACGTCACTGCCTTGATTAAGAGTATTTAGTTTTGAACATATTCTGTCAGTTGCTCTCCTCTTGGATTGATGTCAGGATTGCTCCCTAAAATATGATGAGCGTCGGCATCAGAGTTCCTTATCGTTGTGACTGCAGGAGTTACAAACTTCATCGCCGTCTCCCATGAGGTAGCCATGCTGATGAGAGCACTATGGCTCTCTTTCTTCCCTTGCCACCGACGATCTTTCAACATACCTACAACTGTGTTTTACATGTAATACTGCATTTATCCAGTTACTAGCTTGGATGCAAACTCTTTGGGTTAATCTATGCCACGCAGGTCAGCTTAATCCCTTTACAATGCCTTTATTTGCCTAGATTTGTTAGTTAGTTACTAACACTCCCCACATGGCAACCTTGGCCTTCGGGGTAACCTCACCCCACCAAGTGATGACCGGACCCATTTCTCAGGTGGAGGCACCCAGAGGGCGGTGTCCATTACCTCCGATGATAGGGTGATAGTGAAGATGGCGGTGAGGTGAGCCACGTTGGGCATAGGGGATACTTCACGTGTGCTAGACAGAGGTGAAGGCGTGGATAGGGCCGACTTAAAATCGCCAACCCCAGAGCCGGGAATCGAACTCGGGACCCTTAGAACGGGAGCCGCGAACGAAACCACCGCGCTACCCCGGCGCCCTGCCTAGATTTGTATACTGCCTGTAATTGACTGTAAACCATTTTTGTTTCATTAAAATACTTAATAAGTACGGAAGATATGAATGTGTATTATGAAGCATTTTTACACCATGAATCTCGCGTACTAATGTTATGCATTGTACGCAGAAATGTTAGTCTTGCAGCAACAATAATGCTTCTTTAAAGCAGAAATTTGCGACCATCAATTGAACCCAAGGGCTTTCGGAATATTATGCATAGAAGATACAGAATCCGCATATTCTATTTTCTCCCTCATTAAATTGGTCAGCCTTTTGGCAGTTGGATATTCACCCTTGTCATATAAATCATAAATGGTTCTACGTTGTTTTACTTTTGAAAATTTTCTAAGTGGGTAGCACGTTTTTTTTAGCTGCGCGATGTTTCCTTTGAGACCTAAATATGAAAACTTCTCCAAATATACTAAATTACCAAATATTACAAAAAATTACCAATATACCAAATTAGGTAAACTGTTTGGTTTCTTTAACAATGTTCGTCACAGAATGAACAGTCACGTGACAAGCTTCTAACATTAATTCTCGACGCTGAGCGAAATTTGTACTTTCGAAAATATCTTTAATTGGCATGTGTTTGAAAAAGAAATACACATTAACAAGAATATTTGTAGCCGATTTATGTAAAATCTTAAGCGTTGTTTCGCAGTT
Source organism: Mantis religiosa (assembly GCA_030765055.1). Classification (NCBI taxonomy): domain Eukaryota; kingdom Metazoa; phylum Arthropoda; class Insecta; order Mantodea; family Mantidae; genus Mantis; species Mantis religiosa. The sequence goes on from CM060955.1 coordinate 42,190,500, forward strand.
ATTACTAGGCGCACCAGTACTAGGCTTGCTAAGCGGTATATATATATATATATATATATATATATATATATATATATATATAACTTTAAAAAGCACGTGTGCGCTCTTAAAAGTTCACCACTTTATTGAATGCAGGGTACAAAATTCAACTGCAGCTAAGCAGTATGTTTCCCGGCAAATCACTAGCAGATCTCATATACAATGAGATACATACCTTTTGTAGCGACTTACTATGCTGTAAGTACCTAAGGCCCAGGCTTCATAGCAATTCATAACTATTAGGTCAGTTGGTCTAAATGCTGTAGCTGGGATTTGACCAGGGATCTCCCGGTTTCCGTCCAGTTGCTCTTAACCATTGAGCTAGCATGGTGGTACGCAGTGGGTTAAATCCCGGCTATGGCATAGAATTTTTCAATCTGAGTATCTATCTATCCAAACCTTGCTCTACACACGTGTAGTGTGAAAAAATAGTTAATTTCCAGTAGTGTATATGTATATATGCATAAATACATATCGAAAATGATTAAATGAACTCAAAAAATTGATAACCTCAATAATTTAAATGCACATGATACCTTCTACACGAATCGTTGCACGGAATGTATCCAAGAAAGAACACCTCCTATTTTCACTCAAATTAAGTCTAAATCTAGAGAAGCTTCGTTCTACGTCACATGATATAACAGGTACGTAACGGAACAATGGGATAACAGTCGAATCCAATTCAGATATTTGCAATGATTTTTGCAATCCAATAAAGCTATCTACGGTGTACATATATATCTGCAAACTCAGGATGTTTTTTCCTAGGACAGTTTTTAATTACATTTCATCCTGCAATAACAGTTCTCGGTCTGGTTCAATCAGCTTTCAATCACAATTGAAAAGCTCCAGGCATTTCTGTATCTGACTCCCGTATGTCCGATACGGTTTTAAAGATTTTTTCAAAATGTATTTTAATAGATGTATTTTAATGGATAGAAAAAAACTTCAGTAATCGTTCTGTAATTAGATAGCCTTTCATAGTGACTACACTGCATTCCTCTGAAACAAATGAATTGTGACTTTGTGTGTTCGTGAAATTAAAAGTCCAATTGCACAAACTCAAAATGTTCCTTATTTCCACCGAATTATAGTTGGAACACTTGCCGATTACATAGAATTGCGTAGCGCACACAATTACAACCCACCAGTTCGTCTGTCACAGGTCCACTTTACACTCACAATTACGTACAACTCCTCTGATACACGTACACAGTCTTCCAGTCCGTTCGCTAGCACGGCGCTCCTCACGGCTGCTCACCAAGAACTGAACTCTCTCCATCCCGGCGCGTCACTTATATAAGACCAACTGACCTCTCTAGAAAGTTCCGGGTTAGATGAAATATCCCGACTGTTCCAGACGTCAGGGGAGGGGAAAGAGGCGGCCAGCGACCAGTGACACTTTCCTAACCATCCCCTCAGTTAGTGACACGAGATAAATGGGTCGGTGTGGCCTGAATGCCTCCTGTCCCCCACTCAGCTATCAGTTGGTCGTGCCTTCCGATAATTGGGTGACAGTATTAATCAAGTCTGTGACTTACAAAACAATATTGATGGCAGCGACCTAGTTTTGCAACAATTTCTACGTTTCAAGTGCTTGTCCACAAATCAGGCCATCTACTTCACCGTGTTCATTAACTTCAGCATGCTGCTGAAGAAAAGACGTTGGTCCAGTGCAGTGTGTCTAGTGTGAGAGAACCTCATACTTATCTTGAAAGTGAAGGCCCTGGATATAATTGTCTGCAATTTCATTCTCCCGTGGTGCTATCTATGGGATGAACCAAACACCTGCCGTCACGCACATATAGTGGTCGAATCAGTTAATGTAGATACTTGATTAAGGAAACCACAGTGTCTCTTACGCCAACGGCGTACAAAAACGAACGTCTTACAAAAACGAACGTCATATCTACGACATTTTAACCAAATTGTAAGGAAATTGTAAGAAAATTGTAGCCAAATTGTAAGAAAGAACTAATGAAAATTGCGTTTCTGTTTTTTCTTGGAGAACCTTTCTGCATTTGGTAAGCAGTATAAAAATAAACGAAATGACTGATTTCCAATAGCTCTTAAAATAAATACACTTTATATACGGTATAAAGGTTTTGTTAACATCACAGGACATGCAATATATATATATATATATATATATATATATATATATATATATATATATATATATATGTCACCCGAGCGTCGGAACATCCTATAGAACCAGCTGCTGAGAGCGGGAAGCAGGGGTGGTCGGTGTTAGCCACGCGCCCCCTCGTTTGTCTTATAGTGGTGACAGGAGGTGGCTGGGAGAAAAAACATCACTGTGCCGTCTCTTTCTGTTCCACCTGTGTTCTCGAACTTACGGGATATTTCATCTAATGGAGAACCTTCCAGATCGGCAAGCGGACCCTATATAAGCAACACGTCGTGCAAGAGGAGTAAGCTAGTCAGTCAGTCAGTCAGAGTTCTTGGCAATCAGCGTAAGAGTTCAGTGCTAGTGTAAGGACGAGAAGACTGTGTATGTGCATGGGAGTTTACGTAATCGCGAGTGCAAGTGTAACTTTAACGGACGAACTGGTGAATTGTAATTGTGTGCAGTACGTAATTCTGTGTAATTGGCAAGTGTTTAACTGCAAGTCGGTGGAAATAAAGAACATTGTTGAGTTTGTGTAATTGGACTTTTCATTTCACGAACCCACAAAGTCACACTGGTGTCAGAAGTGGGATAACAACATCACCGAACATTACAACCATGGACGCGGCATTGGAAAAGATTTTGGAGAAGATGATGGAAATGAAGGCCGAACTGACCTCGGAAATGAAGACGACAAATGAAAACCTCGCTGCAAAAATAGAAGCGGCAAACGGCATCACCGCAGAGTTGAAACAAATGAAGACGGCCAACGACAACATCACCGAGAAGATGGAAGAAATGAAAGCCAAATTAACAGCGAAGACGGAAACTGCTAACAACAACTTGGCCACGACAATGACCGCAAAGATGGCCGAACTGACAACGGAGATGAGGGAGGCGAACGAGGTCCTCACCGCCAAGTTTGAGGAACGGTTGGCCGGCGTGAGGGATGACGTCACGAATCTGGGCAAGCGGATGGGTCAAGTAGACGACCGCCTTAATGATTTAGAGGAAAAGGCCGACAACATTGCAAAACCCCTCACCCGCCTGACAGAGGAACACCGGCCTAATGTGTGGTCGGAGGAAGCCGAAGGCGCTTTCCAGCACCTGAAGGAAACCCTGTGCAGTGCTCCAATTTTGGGTTTCCCACAACTGGGTGGCGCCTTCATTGTGGACACCGACGCCAGCGACCATTGCATTGGAGGTGTCCTATCGCAGATCCAGGACGGCCATGAGCGGGTGATAGCCTACTACAGCAAGACGCTATCCAAGGCAGAGAAGAACTACTGCGTCACCCGACGAGAATTATTGGCGGTAGTGAAGACCTTGGAGCACTTCCATAAGTACCTGTACGGTCAGCCATTCCACCTGAGGACTGACCATTCCGCCCTAACCTGGCTATTGAGCTTTAAGAACCTGGAAGGCCAGACAGCACGTTGGGTCCAGAGGCTGCAGGAGTACGATTTCACCTCGGAACATCGTAGAGGGAAGAGCCACGGTAACGCAGACTCCATGTCCCGAAGACCCTGTCCTTTAGAGTGCGGCCAGTGCACAACAGTGGAAGAGAAGGAGCGTGCCGCAGCAGTCCGAGTAGTTGTGGCAGTGCCTGCGGACGGCTGGGATAGCGCAGGCCTGAGGAGGGAGCAGCTGGCGGACGCAGACTTGGGGCCACTCTTGAGGGAAGTGGAGGCAGGGACAAGACCAACCTGGGAGGACATCGCACCAAGGGGTGCCACCTACAAGTCGTACTGGGCCCAATGGGACTCGTTGAAGGCCAGAGATGGCGTGCTGTTCCGGGTATGGGAATCACCCGATGGGAAGACGCAGAGAGAACAGTTGGTACTTCCCCGGAGTAAGGTACCGGAAGTCTTGGAAGAAGTGCACGCTAGTACTTCAGGAGGACACCTGGGAGCGAACCGAACGATTGACAAACTTCGGCAGCGCTACTTCTGGCTGAGACTCCGAGCAGATGCTGGTGGTACACCTGGACCGCCTGGCACGCTACGATGGTGCTGTTCGAGACGACCAGCTTTGAGGAGGGAGCAGTGTCACCCGAGCGTCGGAACACCCTATAGAACCAGCTGAGAGCGGGAAGCAGGGGCGGTCGGTGTTAGCTACGGCCCCCCCCCCATCGTTTGTCTTATAGTGGTGACAGGAGGTGGCTGGGAGAAAAACATCACTGTGCCGTCTCTTTCTGTTCCACCTGTGTTCTCGAACTTACGGGATATTTCATCTAATGGAGAACCTTCCAGATCGGCAAGCGGACCCTATATAAGCAACACGTCGTGCAAGAGGAGTAAGCTAGTCAGTCAGTCAGTCAGTCAGTCAGTCAGTCAGTCAGTCAGTCAGTCAGTCAGTCAGTCAGTCAGTCAGTCAGTCAGTGAGTCAGTCAGTCAGTCAGATTTCTTGGCAATCAGCGTAAGAGTTCAGTGCTAGTGTAAGGACGAGAAGACTGTGTATGTGCATGGGAGTTTACGTAATCGCGAGTGCAAGTGTAACTTTAACGGACGAACTGGTGAATTGTAATTGTGTGCAGTACGTAATTCTGTGTAACTGGCAAGTGTTAAACTGTAAGTCGGTGGAAATAAAGAACATTGTTGAGTTTGTGTAATTGGACTTTTCATTTCACGAACCCACAAAGTCACAATATATATATATATATATATATATATATATATATATATATATATATATATATAATTTTAAAATGTAACTAGTGAATCATTATTTAAGAGAAACTTGGAAGATCCTACTTAAGGAAACTAGTCTGTAGTATGTTGAATTTTATTTGTGCACACAAGTTTTGTTCCATTTCAGTTTTCTGTGTTTTCTCGAAATTAGTTTAGAAAGTTTTAGCTACCATTTTATTTACGCAATATTCATGCAATCCACTGAAGTCGTGTAACTAGATGGTTGCATTACATAGATAATGTAGCCCTGTTATGCAATTAACCTTCGGATATATGTTCGTATTAGCCAGAACATTTGATGAATTTCAAATTATTGAATTAATTTTGGTTTTATTTGATATTTTATTGATGGAATTGATTCGTGCCTTCACTGACACTTGTTGCAAAGAGAAAAAAGTGCTAACAACTAACTCTTAATTTTGCTGCCATGGTTTGAGGTTTGATTTTAGTTCATGAACCACTGGAATTCAAATAATGTGGAGAGAAATGCGTTGTGATCTCCCAGTCGACTTCTGCGGTTGAGGGAAACTCGCAGATTAAAACAGAAAACATATTACGTTAACATTGTTAAGTGCTTTTGACATGCATATCACTGTGCTTCCGAATGTTTATTTTTACTTTCTCTACCAGCTAATGAGACAAAACACTGCATTTCACACAATTCGATATGGACATTTTACTAAAACCGAAAATGTATTATAAAATCAGTTCTTTTCGGTGTGTTTCTCTCTGTGGACAGGTTCAAAACTAAATCACTGATCCAAGCTACCCTATACACGGGGTAACATTTTTGCTAGTAATCTTCTCATAAATGGCTTGAATTCCATAATATTTAACAAATATATTGTTTTTTTTTTTTTTCTGTGGCTAGCATGAGAAGTGTTTTATTCTGAATGAATTTTGTGAAATCTTGTACAACTGATAGAAAAAAAGATATAGACATAAGACACTGCTCAGATTTATAGAGCTCATTGAGATTAAGATTTACGTGAAGTAACTTTCTCTGGCATGCTTGTACTTATAGTAGGTGAGAGGGTAGTAGGTGTTACATTCCACCCAAAAATTTGATTTCGAGTTTTACCTGAAAATGTGGGTTTTTAGATTCCCTGTATAAAATACAGTATTTAAAAAAGAAGTGTTTGCATCAGAGGAAAAAAAGAAGAAGCTCACAAGGTGCTGTATAATTATTCTTTAAAGTCACAATATCAACAACTTAGCGGAATAATAAAGTATAATTTCATCATATAAGAAAATTGGAATACGATTTCAGCTCAATTTTGAATAAAACAAATCAACTGGATAGAATTGTACTATAAATACTAAATGAATATTACATTTACAGTCTTTTCTAAACTAGAGAACTGTCAGCTAAAATTGAAAATACATTTTTTCTTCTCTTCTTTGTTCAGTATTAAATATTATTCAGAATGGGAATAAAAACACAATGACGAAATAAACAATATAACTTATTTGTGGTCAGCCACATGAGATCCCCTGTCAATAAAAGTTACAAACAATTATACATATTGGTTCATTGAAAATCTGTATTTCTGGATTACTTCCTAAGGAACATATTAAGTTCTTCAGAGGCCACTCGATTAAGACAACTATATCAGATCTTCGTCCCAAGAAGAAGTGTACTGATCCAGATATTAAATAAAGATGCTGAAAAAACTATGAGATTAAGAGCGAATGTCTGTAGAGAGATTTCTGAGATAACGTTTACGATGTAATTGGGTATTACTGGCGTACCAATGTACGTTTAGTTAAAGCCTAAGAACTTTTATTGAAACATCTGCAGTCGTTTAAGTGCACCGTCAGGTTATTTTACCTGGAGAGCTCAAAATATTTTTAATAGTAACCAATCATTAGAAAAGCTGAATTTTGGTTTAAATATAGTCTAATTGTTTGTGTATAAAACTATAATATCATTACGAATTATGTTCAGAGGTATTTGTGTAAAGTGGGTATAAAGCACACTATGTATCATGACAAAAGGAGTACTTTGTGCTTCTGATACCCTTTGCAAGCACCTAATGTTGTAGGCATTATTTTTATTAAATTACATAAAGCATAACCTGAGATTAAGAACGTAGTAAAATTCTATATTGTTTGTTATTTTTGAAACCAGAAAGAATTGTATTTTATATCAAATATGTGGCAGGTAATATGATGCATAAAATTTAGTTATGCAGCAGTACAAGATAACATTTTTATATTAATATCCTTAATAGTTTCGGAGAAAAGTGCTATTGAAAATGAAAATTGAATGTTGCAAGAAATCAAAATTAAGACAAGTTATTATTTTTTAAAACACCTAGAACATACCTGTTCTGTATACCTGCTCATTTAGTTTTTCTTCATCTTTTCTTTGATTTTTTTCTAGCTTTATTTCCCACCAAATGAGCTGCATTTATTGCCTCGGCATACATATGTTTCTGAACTCTTTCACAAATGTCTTGTTCTATAGATTTTGAGTGCAAGTTTCACGGAATGTATCGCTAGAGACAGATTCAGATTATTTTACATCGCTGAGGTTTGCAAATACACTACGTAGATATTTTAATGTATTCATCCAGCAAGTTTACTCAAACGTTAAGTAAAACTCCTTTCTTTCTGGTAATAGCAGATAAGATGTATTGTACATTTTATTATTGAGCCATGGGTCGAGTGTTAATTTGCCAAGACCTTTGGCGAGAGCTTTAATCATATACCTAAAAACGAGTATATAATAATATTAATAATAACAATAATAACGATAACAATAATAATAATTAACAATAAATAATAACAATAACAACATCAATAATAATAGTAATAATAGTAATAGTAATAAAATAAAAATAATAATAGTAATAACAATAACAATAATAAATAAATAATAAATAAATAATAAATAATAATAATAAAAACAATAACAATAATAATAAATATTCATCAAGTTCTATTTAACTCATTTGAAAGGGGGTTTGCTATTAGGAATGAAGTGAAGAATTCCAGTAAGTATCTTTATTATCGAGTTTTGTGAATTAGCATTTTTATTGCAAACTTTATTATTCACTACATTCCTATATAATGAACATTTAAGGAATTTTTCTTCATCATTTGGGAAGACTTTCTTGTTTGATAATCCTGTTATTTTCCCGTCATATGTGTAGTTGAGAACTATTAAGTTCTCTCTCTCTCTCTCTCTCTCTCTCTCTCTCTCTCTCTCTATATATATATATATATATATATATATATATATATATATATATATATAATTCTTGAGTACCCTTAGGTAGATTTAATGGTTTAGAACTCGATGATCCTGTTGGTTAAAGCACGATCCACTTGGATAGACGGGCCGATATTTTTGCTTAATAACGCGAAGGTAGACGTATTGAATGATTTTCAATTTGAAATTCCATTACACAGACAAATAGTATGGTATAGAAATTATGTAGACACCTCTCGCTCAAAATCTTTCTTAAGTAGTTCACAGTATCTTTCGTTCTGTCTTAAACCGTATTAAACATGACATATGTATTTCATAAATAGTTATGTTTCAATTATTATCGTTTATCCTAGCTCAAACTTTTAAAATGTTTGCAGACTTTATACATAAGGTAAAAGGGAGATAGAGATAGAGAGAGAGAACCAAACTCAAGTAGAATTGTTAATTCTGCTGTTTGTTAATAAATGGACTCATCCTAAAGCAGTGGAAGCAGTATCTAAGTATTACGTGTTTTTGTTTCAGTAATGTGTGAACCCAGTCCACGTAAGAATTTGCCAGATTTAGCGATGCTCAACCCGAAGGAGCAGCAACTCATTCTTGGGGTCATAAAAAGGGACGAGGATCTTCGACGTCAGGAACAAATGAAACTCATGTGAGTATTACTTTTTGTATTTAGTTAGCGTTATTTGCACATTGTTTTGATTACTAAATGTTATGTAACACAATACCTATTTAGTTTATATATAAAATGTGACTTTTAGTGCCACATATTTTGGTAATTATCGTACAATAAAGTGCGTAAACGACCAGATTCGCCGCGTGAGCACAAAGGTGAGATTGTCTACGGTGGTCTCAAAAGTTTCCGGCCTCAACATGAAGATGGCAATACTCGCAAATAAAAGTTAGTGAATTTCGTTGTCCATCTGTTGACAGTTACTCACCAAAGTTTCAGCCATTTTGGACGCTCAGTTGTTATTTAACAGTCATTGAGTGAGTTAATGTGAGTGTTTTTATGAAAATGGATAAAATTGAGTATCGAGCTCTCATTAAATATTTGTTTTGAAAGGCAATACGCCTACGCAAATCAAAGATGAGCTGGATTCTGTGTGTGGGGCCTTTGCACCATCATTTACCACTGAGAAATTTTAGGTAGTTGAATTTAAACGTGGCCGTAAGAGCTTGGGGGACGATGAATGTTCGAGACGTCCAAATACTGCAACTACCGACGAAAAAATCGCAAAGTTTACCAAATGGTGCTAGATGACCGCCAAATTAAAGTGAGAGAGATAAAGTGAGAGATATTTGGTGCCGCATTTGCTCACGTTAGACCAAAAACGCGTTCGAATGAACATTTCCAACGCTCTGTTGGCGCAGTTTAGGCGCTATAAATCCGAGTTTTGGCGTCGATTAATTACTGTAGATGAAACCTGGATACACCATTATGCGCCCGAAACAAAAATACAGTGCAAACAGTGGACTACAAAGGGGGATCCGGTTTAAAAAAAAAAAAATAAAAAAAACTTTTTTTTTTTTTGCCTGGGAAACTGATGGCACTATTTTTGTGGAATAATCATGGAGTTATTTTAATCGGTTATCTTCAAAAAGGAAACAAAAAAAAACATTACAGGAGCATACTACGCATCATTACTGCTGAAGGTAGAACTTGCGGAAAAAGGCCACATTTGTAGAAAAAGAAAATAATGTTTCACCAAGACAACGCACCGTCTCACACCTCAGCGGTCGCAATGGCAAAGTCCACGAATTACGGTTTGAACTGCTTGACCATCCAGCTTATTCACCAGATCTAGCCTCGAGCAACTTCATTTCGTTTCCTTATCTGAAAATTGCACTCGGAGAACAGAGTTTTTCTTCAAATGAAGAGGCAATCACCTTCATGAACGATTATGTTGCAGAGAAAAACGCCGAGTACTATTAGGACGGGCTAGATGGGAGCATCGCTGGGGTAAGTGTGTAGAGTTACAAGGGGACTATGTTAAAAATAAACAAAATTCTGAAAAGTGTCTTGTATCTTCATTAGGTCGGAAACTTTTCAGACCATCTATGTATTTCCGTGTGTTTTAGCCGGACGAAAGATGTGTTTATAATCATAGATTCATGTGATGTCACTTACCGCCTAGATTGAAAGCCAGGTTACTTATCGATAGAAAGGCTTAGTAGTACAGACAGTCTCGCTGTTATTCGTTTGAGCGCCAGTGGACGTACCGTAGGTAGCATGCGTCTCTTTAAAGTTTAGTTTATCTTTTTTAGTCTTATATTTAGTATCTCTTGTAACAAACACCTCACTAATGTTTATTATTGCAGTATATTTCTAATCTATTTCAACCATTTTCTAATGTTTATTGTAAATTGTTTCTATTTGGTATTGAACAGTCTCCTTTTATATCCATTTTCATCAACGAACCTGGGTATCTACTACTGTGACTTTTACATGGAACGATTAACAGATAATAGACAGAGCTATGTGTATGACACTCAAGCTGGTAATTACATTTACTGTGCAGTGCAAGTCCAATGTGATGTTTAAATCTGATGTTTAGCTGCAAATTGGTGAGTTGTAATATTTTAATTTTTTTTTTCTTCAGCACATAGTTTTAGAATCATTAGCACGCAAAAATAAATATTTTTGCAGTTCTTTAATGCATAAAAATCCTCACCTTAGTAATAAATAGTGAGTTTAGCAGCGACGCAATATTGTTACAATATGCCAGTTTCCTTCAGCAATATTAACGCTTTTTTATTTTTCAAAATTATAATTTTTGTATCTTATGGAACTTTTGTTTAATTAGTGTAATGAAAGCAACCAAACCTATCTTCTAAAATTTCTGAGATAGTGTGCATGAAGTTTAAGACATGCTAACAATGCGTCCACATTTTAAAAAAGTTCGAGTTAAAAGTATTTTAAACATATGATACTTTAATTCAAAGCGTTAGAATCGAGTTTGAGAAAATCAACATCTTCTAACAGTGCTGCCTGTAAAGAGTAGTTTGTGGTTGGAGTTCTTATTTGAAAGTCTTCTAGCCGAATCTGGTAAGAACTTAGTATCTAATTTGGTTTTTAAACGGCTTTATGTATATTTTTCACACACACACACACACACACACACACACACACACACACACACACACACACACACACACACACACACACACACACACACACACACACACAGAAACGCGCTCGAGCCAAGGACCTTTTCCATCTCGGTAAATGTTTTTCTTGGGTTCTCAGAACTGGTTGTCATTGAACTCTAAGGTAAAATTCAACGTTTTCCCTACTTTATGTAGAAGCGGAGAAATTAAAAATTGCTTAAAAACGGCTCATTTTAAAACACTTCTGCTTTGAGTTTATACACCCTTAAGAAACGATTTGGCAGAATTTTTATAGTGTTCAATTCTCATCTTTTATCCCCAATTCCATCAATCTTCATAGTAAGGATCACAGCATTTTTTATCTCACTAGATATGCTGGCATTTGCGCACTCTTGCGGCAATATCCTACGTTTTATAAACGTTACTATCCTTAATTGTGGATTATATTTAGGTTAGTGTATTATTAGATCAAATTTAGTAATTTTTTATCTTAAATGTGAGGATCCATAGCATTTACTGAAATATGTTCCATGTAAAAAGCAACTTTTATATCAGTATTCTATTTTAAGTGGTTATTTAGAGATAGGGTTTGATCAGATTACCCTATACAAGGAATACATGCTCCCTCGTTTTATATTTTCTAGTGTTATTCATTGTTAATGAAACTCACTATTCTAATCCAAATCTTCATTCAGTAACATTTTTTTAAAATCTTTATTTTTTATCTGTTAATGATTCTGAAATATGTTCCAAAAACTCAAACAAATGTTAAAAAATTGAATAAAATATAAGAAAAGATCTAGCTTACAGAATAACGAATATTGGAATTTATGTGTTCCTCTCCCAAAATTTGAGTCACTTTTGAGGGTTTGGCAGCCACTTTTTTGTTAAACAAAGCCTAAATTGGAGCAAGCAAATTGGATTTCGTTAACAAATCACTAACAAATCAACAAATAACTCAACAAAAGTTTCCAGTTTGTTTATTGAGCCACTCAATAAATCAAAATTGGAAGATATAAAGGCCAAGTCGCGTTTTAAATTACCATCACGTGTTAAATTCTGTATAAATGCTTCAAAATGATCTGCATAATATCCCATGGCTTAAACCAGTTATTCCAATGAGTGACCACCTGTGTACGAAGCAATAAAGATTGGAATTAATGTTTTTGATAGTATCAATGCGTGATGGGGCTTATACGAACAATTTTTCCCTTTAGGGACTATCTTGTTTACGGTTAGGATAAAGAGTTCGAATTGCTTCACGTAATCCATGCAGAGTGAACGACCAAGTTACATAAATTGCATTCGAGAAACTTAAACTACGGAGCCGTAAGAAGAAGCAATACGCTGTCATATTTTACATCAGTTATTGACCACAAGTTTCCAAATCTACATTAAACATCCTAGTTATTGTCACATGATTTCCATCTGGAATTTCTTTACAGGCTAGCAAGAACTTTTGTTGAAACATTCTTTCGTCATTTTTCAATATACCTGTGATTAAATTTCTCAATTTTGTTCGCAAATGGACTTTATGTGACTCAATTATTTTCTCATAGCATTTAGAAATAATAGAGGCAATTTGAAATAAAGTTCTTCCGCAAGTAAAACTTCCTGAGCTTGGGGTTGATCACGTTTTCAAGGGAAAAGTCAGCCGAAATAATGCTTTACTCAAATCTAAATAAAATTCTGAATGCTTTAGTAAGTACGTCAGAAGAATAGAATGGCGTTAATGAAAATTGAAATAATAATGATGATGATGATGATCACGGTAACGGCAGCGGCAACGATAACTATCTTTAAGTATAAGTGAACATCGTGCAATGACTTTATCTAGAAAAGTCACCCTGACCGAGTTTCGAGCTCGCGACCCCTTGAATGTGAGGCAGACAGAGCACAGAGGCGAGCGTGAGGACGCTGTTGATTCTTGTGTAAGAAATTGCCCGACGGCGCACATGACGCAGCTGCTACGTGCTTAATTGCTTACAAATGTTGCACTACCCGGAATGTTGATCAGCACTAACAGATTTCCTTCAAGACTGACAAAATAGTATTTTCCTATCAGAGTAAAAGTACTTTAAAATTCTAGTGTGCACTGATGCAGACGTTCACGTACACTCTACTTATTATTGACGAGAAAAATATAAAGAATACAGGTTTACGTTCACTTTTTTGTTGTAAAATATACATTGTTATGTATAAAATTTTGCAAATACATTTGTTGGACCTACATGAGGTAATTAAACTTTTTCTAGGCATGTACAGTAAGGAAAAAATGTTTATTTATATGCAATTTTGGGCTCTACTGGTTGTGCATCTACATGAAGAAAACAGGATATTTGTAACATAAATATTATTAAAAGTTTTGGCTTCCAGAAACTTTGTAACACATTCTGTAGTGTTAGAATAAAAGTTTAAGAGATAAATATAAATGTCATTGCATACATCTATAACGTTAATTGAAGAAACACATTTAATCACATAAAGTATTTTGCGCTGTCTTTGTCTAACTCGTGGCCACAAACGCTGAAGCAATATACAGAGTGAGTCACCCATAAAAAGTTTACACCAAATATCTGAAATAAAAGTATAAATTGAAACACTACTTGCTGTGCTATAAAGGTAGGAGAGGGCCTATTGAATTAAACTGCATAGGCCATTGGAAAAAACAAATGCATCTCAGTGGGTCGATTATATCCCGGGAAATGTAACAAACGGATCATTAAATGGATGCTTAGGTTTCCACGACAAAAGCCCAGACGAAGCTCACGACATAATGAGCGAAACGTCGGCAAATATGACCAAGATGACGCGGCCTTCACTTGAAGCTAAGGACACTCATCAAAACGGAACATTACATAGTTGCTTAAGATGGACAATAGAGTAACGTTACTAAGTAGGGAGACAGATATGAACTATCTCTCCAGTACCAAAGACTAGTACCATGTTAGGTTGCTGACTCTTAATTTCCTCCTCAAGAGTTCTTGAGCGCCACAGTAAATCTAATATAACATTTGCCGAAAAAATGCCTATTAATTATTATTCCCTATGGTACAATGCATACAACTATGATTATCTACATATAATGTGACGCTAGAGTGTTAGGCAATAATGTTTGTTTGGGCGTTAATATTTCTCTTCTCTAGCAGCATCACCTTTCAAAATGAGTCATTTGAGGATATTTATAAGGTCACATCGATGAGAATTAACATACCGCGAACGACACCTCGAGAGATTCTGTCACCAGGATCTTTACTCCGTGCCCAGCAGACTGTATAAAGCGATGCGAAGCCAAGCAAGTGAAGTTTTCGGTTTTCAGTAAGTCAGTCTGTCAGTGAGTTTAGTCGCGGGCAATGTGACGTTGAGTGAAAATCAGAGTTGTGTTCAGAGTCAGTGTGCAGTTCTATTGTAAGGCGGGCAGTGTGAACAGTGCAGTGAAGCAATTCATCAGTGAATACCAGAGTTGTGTTCAGAATTGGTGTGCAGCTTCGTTGTGAGAAGTCGGTGGTTAGTGTGCAGCAGTGCAGTAGCGATTACCGAAGTTCTGTTCACAGTCGGCGTGCAGTTCTGTTGTGTGGAGTTGGAGGCCAATGTGAACAAGTAAAGCAGCTCACCAGTGAATATCAAAGTTGTTGTGTTCAGACTTGCGTCAGCTCCATTGTGAGGAGTCAGCGACTAATGTAAACAGTGCAGTGAAGTAGTTCATCCATGAATTCCGGAGTTGTATTGTTATGAGGAGTCGGCGGGTAGTGTGAACCTGGTGCTAGCTTGGATAGCTGGTAGGAAGCAGCAGCCCAGTCAACATTATCAGTAGTATTTTCAGAGGGGTTGAAGAGCATAAGTGGGTATCCACTTCCACCCGAAAAGGGGGCTTTTTATACTCAAAGTGTTGTCCTAATTAAAAGCCCCACGTAGTTTGCTGTGGCTGCTCCCAGAATTCTAAGAAGAGGAGTTTCAGCTCCTGGGTAGACCTCGTCCATAAATGCAGTGAAACAGTTCACTATATGGCATACGGTTTTAGAAGACACATGCTGACCCAATGCGTGCACACGGTGGCTGCACTGCTACCAAGTAATATGCCAGAGAACGGAGGTTACAGAGAAGGAACGGGAAAAGTGACATTTGTCATGTCACAAATTGTTAGAATGTAAACTTAAGCAGCAAAGGATAAATATGATAACATTGTAAACTTAATATTAACGTACTTATTTACTGAAAATAACGTACCTGCATTTTTGAACGCGACTTACTGTAAAGGAGTTGCTGGCTCCTCGTGTTCCTTATCTTCCTCTTCCTCGTCTTCTTTCTCATTCCCACTTAATTCAGAATTAGTTTCAGTCTTCTTTTGTAACTTTGTCAAGTGCAGCATGCATAAACCTTTCAACATCCGCGACACGAAAAGTGATGTATTCTTTAGCAACTTCCCCCTTTACCTAGCCCAAATTAATTCTATCGGGTTGTACTGGCAGTGATGAGGTAAATGAATAATTTGGTACCCGTTTTCTAATGCAATTTGATCCAGCTGGTACCCCTTTTCTTGTGGTTTAGGTTTTATCTAAGAATTTACAATGGTAGCTTGCATTATATATAATGATGATGGATCCCTCTTCTAAAATATTTATAAATTTGTTTGTGAACCAATCTCTGTAGGAATCTGCTTCATTTCAGAATGGTAATCAACATTTTTATTCCCTGGTCTGGAACTGAAAACTCACTTGCTTTCAGAAATGAATCCTGTTTGTGCAGAAACTGCATAGCAAATTATAAGTCTTCTCCCTTTTCCTACAAGTGTCTTGAGACCACCTCTTCCCGTATGTTTTGTTTGCAGTACTGATTTACCCACGTCTCATCAGTATAAAACATGGGGCGTGAATCTCCAGATACCTTAAGCATGTGCATAGTTCTTAAAAACGGCATTATTGCGGAAACTATATAACTTCTTTCGATTAAGAATTTACGGCCATCATAAGTTTTCTGTACTTGAAGCCCAAAATTTTAAGTATTAATCTCATTGAAGTAGAGGAACCCATATAGTCTGTTTTTCCTCATAACATAAACCAGCATTCTAATAGAGGGTATTCATCATATTGTGTGGTGAAGTACATCTTTTTCAAAATCATCTAAATTGGAAACCGTTTTTTATTTTCTGGCATGCTTCCCTGGAGGTTTAAATAAAGGTTCACCCATATCTGGATTTGAAGTTTTGCCCTGCTTCACAATACGCGACACAACATGCACACTCACATTGTACGTTCTGGCTGCAAGATCCCGGCTTTGTGACAAATTGACCCGCTCACGCACTTCCTCAGATGACAATTCCTTAAAAAGTTGGACACTTTAAAATAATATTTTTGGCTTGAGAGCAGAGTACCCTTTATTACCTGCTCTACTGGTACCACGCTTTGAAAGTGACATTGTTAACACTTTACTAAACACAATGTACAACTGTGGATATTTTGCGTATTGTCACAGTTACACAAAGCACCTAACATTCAATTTGGCTACGGACTGGTCTTGAATGGAACTAAAGAATTCGCGCACGACCGTGGTCAGTTAATTTATGAACTAATGAATTTTGTTTACTCTCGAAGCGATATCTCCAGAACCATACGTCCCATAAAATATGGTATTTGTACAGGCTGCCTCAAAAGTTCTTGCCGCATACACCAAGGCATGTTAGAATGTCGAATTTCTAGTAATACTTTTGTTCGCATGAAAAAGAGAAATCTCTGTTGCTCACGGTTGTGCTGTGCGTTCCAAACTGAGCAATGCTGCATGACTATGATAGGATAGTCGCTCTAGGCGAGCCCTCTCCAGCTTCGTCTCATGTGCCTTCTAATACCGTATGCCTTATAGTGAATACCGGAAGTGTTGTGTTCAGAGTCAGCGTGCAGTTCCGTTGTGCGGAGTTGGCGGGCAGTGTGAACAGAGCAGTGAAGCAGTTCACCAGAGAATATCAAAATTGCTGTGTTCAGGCTGTGCGTCCTCTGTTGTGAGGAGTCAACGGAGAGTGTGAACAGGGCAAGTGAAGCAGTTCATCAGCGAATGTCAGATTTGTTGTGTTCAGACTCCTCGTCCTCCGTTGTGAGGAGTCAACGGACAGTGTGAACAGTACAAGTGAAGCAGTTCATCAGCGAATGTCAGATTTGTTGTGCTCAGGCTCCTCGTCCTCCGTTGTGAGGAGTCAACGGACAGTGTGAACAGTGCATGTGAAGCAGTTCATCAGCGAACATCATGTTGTGTTCAGGCACCTCGTCCTCCGTTGTGAGGAGTCAACGGAGAGTGTGAACAGTGCAAGTGAAGCAATTCATCAGTGAATCTCAGATTTTTTCTGCTCAGGCTCCTCGTCCTCCGTTGTGAGGAGTCAACGAACAGTGTGAACAGGGCAAGTGAAGCAGTTTATCAGCGAATGTCAGATTTGTTGTGTTCAGACTCCTCGTCCTCCGTTGTGAGGAGTCAACGGACAGTGTGAACAGGGCAAGTGAAGCAGTTT
Source organism: Mantis religiosa (assembly GCA_030765055.1). Lineage (NCBI taxonomy): Eukaryota > Metazoa > Arthropoda > Insecta > Mantodea > Mantidae > Mantis > Mantis religiosa. The sequence continues at coordinate 42,208,181 of CM060955.1, forward strand.
ATCAGCGAATGTCAGATTTGTTGTGTTCAGGCTCCTCGTCCTCCGTTGTGAGGAGTCAACGAACAGTGTGAACAGGGCAAGTGAAGCAGTTCATCAGCGAATGTCAGATTTGTTGTGTTCAGGCTCCTCGTCCTCCGTTGTGAGGAGTCAACGGATAGTGTGAACAGGGCAAGTGAAGCAGTTCATCAGCGAATGTCAGATTTGTTGTGTTCAGGCTCCTCGTCCTCCGTTGTGAGGAGTCAACGAACAGTGTGAACAGGGCAAGTGAAGCAGTTTATCAGCGAATGTCAGATTTGTTGTGTTCAGGCTCCTCGTCCTCCGTTGTGAGGAGTCAACGGACAGTGTGAACAGGGCAAGTGAAGCAGTTTATCAGCGAATGTCAGATTTGTTGTGTTCAGGCACCTCGTCCTCCGTTGTGAGGAGTCAACGAACAGTGTGAACAGTGTATGTGAAGCAGTTCACCAGCGAATGTCAGATTTGTTGTGTTCAGGCTCCTCGTCCTCCGTTGTGAGGAGTCAACGGACAGTGTGAACAGGGCAAGTGAAACAGTTCATCAGCGAATGTCAGATTTGTTGTGTTCAGGCACCTCGTCCTCCGTTGTGAGGAGTCAACAGACAGTGTGAACAGTGCATGTGAAGCAGTTCATCAGCGAATGTCAGATTTGTTGTGTTCAGGCTCCTCGTCCTCCGTTGTGAGGAGTCAACGGACAGTGTGAACAGGGCAAGTGAAGCAGTTCATCAGCGAATGTCAGATTTGTTGTGTTCAGGCACCTCGTCCTCCGTTGTGAGGAGTCAACGGACAGTGTGAACAGTGTATGTGAAGCAGTTCACCAGCGAATGTCAGATTTGTTGTGTTCAGGCACCTCGTCCTCCGTTGTGAGGAGTCAACGGACAGTGTGAACAGTGTATGTGAAGCAGTTTATCAGCGAATGTCAGATTTGTTGTGTTCAGGCTCCTCGTCCTCCGTTGTGAGGAGTCAACGGACAGTGTGAACAGGGCAAGTGAAGCAGTTTATCAGCGAATGTCAGATTTGTTGTGTTCAGGCTCCTCGTCCTCCGTTGTGAGGAGTCAACGGACAGTGTGAACAGGGCAAGTGAAGCAGTTCATCAGCGAATGTCAGATTTGTTGTGTTCAGGCTCCTCGTCCTCCGTTGTGAGGAGTCAACAGACAGTGTGAACAGGGCAAGTGAAGCAGTTCATCAGCGAATGTCAGATTTGTTGTGTTCAGGCACCTCGTCCTCCGTTGTGAGGAGTCAACGAACAGTGTGAACAGGGCAAGTGAAGCAGTTCATCAGCGAATGTCAGATTTGTTGTGTTCAGGCTCCTCGTCCTCCGTTGTGAGGAGTCAACAGACAGTGTGAACAGGGCAAGTGAAGCAGTTCATCAGCGAATGTCAGATTTGTTGTGCTCAGGCTCCTCGTCCTCCGTTGTGAGGAGTCAACGAACAGTGTGAACAGGGCAAGTGAAGCAGTTCATCAGCGAATGTCAGATTTGTTGTGTTCAGGCACCTCGTCCTCCGTTGTGAGGAGTCAACGGACAGTGTGAACAGGGCAAGTGAAGCAGTTCATCAGCGAATGTCAGATTTGTTGTGTTCAGGCTCCTCGTCCTCCGTTGTGAGGAGTCAACGGACAGTGTGAACAGGGCAAGTGAAGCAGTTCATCAGCGAATGTCAGATTTGTTGTGTTCAGGCTCCTCGTCCTCCGTTGTGAGGAGTCAACGAACAGTGTGAACAGGGCAAGTGAAGCAGTTCATCAGCGAATGTCAGATTTGTTGTGTTCAGGCTCCTCGTCCTCCGTTGTGAGGAGTCAACGGATAGTGTGAACAGGGCAAGTGAAGCAGTTCATCAGCGAATGTCAGATTTGTTGTGTTCAGGCTCCTCGTCCTCCGTTGTGAGGAGTCAACGAACAGTGTGAACAGGGCAAGTGAAGCAGTTTATCAGCGAATGTCAGATTTGTTGTGTTCAGGCTCCTCGTCCTCCGTTGTGAGGAGTCAACGAACAGTGTGAACAGGGCAAGTGAAGCAGTTTATCAGCGAATGTCAGATTTGTTGTGTTCAGGCTCCTCGTCCTCCGTTGTGAGGAGTCAACGAACAGTGTGAACAGTGTATGTGAAGCAGTTCACCAGCGAATGTCAGATTTGTTGTGTTCAGGCTCCTCGTCCTCCGTTCTGAGGAGTCAACGAACAGTGTGAACAGGGCAAGTGAAGCAGTTCATCAGCGAATGTCAGATTTGTTGTGTTCAGGCTCCTCGTCCTCCGTTGTGAGGAGTCAACGGATAGTGTGAACAGTGCATGTGAAGCAGTTCATCAGCGAATGTCAGATTTGTTGTGTTCAGGCTCCTCGTCCTCCGTTGTGAGGAGTCAACGGACAGTGTGAACAGGGCAAGTGAAGCAGTTCATCAGCGAATGTCAGATTTGTTGTGTTCAGGCACCTCGTCCTCCGTTGTGAGGAGTCAACGGACAGTGTGAACAGTGTATGTGAAGCAGTTCACCAGCGAATGTCAGATTTGTTGTGTTCAGGCACCTCGTCCTCCGTTGTGAGGAGTCAACGGACAGTGTGAACAGTGTATGTGAAGCAGTTTATCAGCGAATGTCAGATTTGTTGTGTTCAGGCTCCTCGTCCTCCGTTGTGAGGAGTCAACGGACAGTGTGAACAGGGCAAGTGAAGCAGTTTATCAGCGAATGTCAGATTTGTTGTGTTCAGGCTCCTCGTCCTCCGTTGTGAGGAGTCAACGGACAGTGTGAACAGGGCAAGTGAAGCAGTTCATCAGCGAATGTCAGATTTGTTGTGTTCAGGCTCCTCGTCCTCCGTTGTGAGGAGTCAACAGACAGTGTGAACAGGGCAAGTGAAGCAGTTCATCAGCGAATGTCAGATTTGTTGTGTTCAGGCACCTCGTCCTCCGTTGTGAGGAGTCAACGAACAGTGTGAACAGGGCAAGTGAAGCAGTTCATCAGCGAATGTCAGATTTGTTGTGTTCAGGCACCTCGTCCTCCGTTGTGAGGAGTCAACGAACAGTGTGAACAGGGCAAGTGAAGCAGTTTATCAGCGAATGTCAGATTTGTTGTGTTCAGGCACCTCGTCCTCCGTTGTGAGGAGTCAACGAACAGTGTGAACAGGGCAAGTGAAGCAGTTCATCAGCGAATGTCAGATTTGTTGTGTTCAGGCTCCTCGTCCTCCGTTGTGAGGAGTCAACGGATAGTGTGAACAGGGCAAGTGAAGCAGTTCATCAGCGAATGTCAGATTTGTTGTGTTCAGGCTCCTCGTCCTCCGTTGTGAGGAGTCAACGGACAGTGTGAACAGTGTATGTGAAGCAGTTCATCAGCGAATGTCAGATTTGTTGTGTTCAGGCTCCTCGTCCTCCGTTGTGAGGAGTCAACGGACAGTGTGAACAGGGCAAGTGAAGCAGTTCATCAGCGAATGTCAGATTTGTTGTGCTCAGGCTCCTCGTCCTCCGTTGTGAGGAGTCAACAGACAGTGTGAACAGGGCAAGTGAAGCAGTTCATCAGCGAATGTCAGATTTGTTGTGTTCAGGCTCCTCGTCCTCCGTTGTGAGGAGTCAACGGATAGTGTGAACAGGGCAAGTGAAGCAGTTCATCAGCGAATGTCAGATTTGTTGTGTTCAGGCTCCTCGTCCTCCGTTGTGAGGAGTCAACGGACAGTGTGAACAGTGTATGTGAAGCAGTTCATCAGCGAATGTCAGATTTGTTGTGTTCAGGCTCCTCGTCCTCCGTTGTGAGGAGTCAACGGACAGTGTGAACAGGGCAAGTGAAGCAGTTCATCAGCGAATGTCAGATTTGTTGTGCTCAGGCTCCTCGTCCTCCGTTGTGAGGAGTCAACAGACAGTGTGAACAGGGCAAGTGAAGCAGTTCATCAGCGAATGTCAGATTTGTTGTGTTCAGACTCCTCGTCCTCCGTTGTGAGGAGTCAACAGACAGTGTGAACAGTGCAAGTGAAGCAGTTCATCAGCGAATGTCAGATTTGTTGTGTTCAGACTCCTCGTCCTCCATTGTGAGTAGTCAACGGACAGTGTGAACAGGGCAAGTGAAGCAGTTCATCAGCGAATGTCAGATTTGTTGTGCTCAGGCTCCTCGTCCTCCGTTGTGAGGAGTCAACGAACAGTGTGAACAGGGCAAGTGAAGCAGTTCATCAGCGAATGTCAGATTTGTTGTGCTCAGGCTCCTCGTCCTCCGTTGTGAGGAGTCAACGAACAGTGTGAACAGGGCAAGTGAAGCAGTTCATCAGCGAATGTCAGATTTGTTGTGTTCAGGCTCCTCGTCCTCCGTTGTGAGGAGTCAACGGACAGTGTGAACAGGGCAAGTGAAACAGTTCATCAGCGAATGTCAGATTTGTTGTGCTCAGGCTCCTCGTCCTCCGTTGTGAGGAGTCAACGGACAGTGTGAACAGGGCAAGTGAAGCAGTTCATCAGCGAATGTCAGATTTGTTGTGCTCAGGCTCCTCGTCCTCCGTTGTGAGGAGTCAACGGACAGTGTGAACAGGGCAAGTGAAGCAGTTCATCAGCGAATGTCAGATTTGTTGTGTTCAGGCTCCTCGTCCTCCGTTGTGAGGAGTCAACGGACAGTGTGAACAGGGCAAGTGAAGCAGTTCATCAGCGAATGTCAGATTTGTTGTGTTCAGGCTCCTCGTCCTCCGTTGTGAGGAGTCAACGGATAGTGTGAACAGGGCAAGTGAAACAGTTCATCAGCGAATGTCAGATTTGTTGTGTTCAGGCTCCTCGTCCTCCGTTGTGAGGAGTCAACGGATAGTGTGAACAGGGCAAGTGAAGCAGTTTATCAGCGAATGTCAGATTTGTTGTGTTCAGGCTCCTCGTCCTCCGTTGTGAGGAGTCAACGGACAGTGTGAACAGGGCAAGTGAAGCAGTTTATCAGCGAATGTCAGATTTGTTGTGTTCAGGCTCCTCGTCCTCCGTTGTGAGGAGTCAACAGACAGTGTGAACAGGGCAAGTGAAGCAGTTCATCAGCGAATGTCAGATTTGTTGTGTTCAGGCTCCTCGTCCTCCGTTGTGAGGAGTCAACGGACAGTGTGAACAGTGCATGTGAAGCAGTTTATCAGCGAATGTCAGATTTGTTGTGTTCAGGCTCCTCGTCCTCCGTTGTGAGGAGTCAACGGACAGTGTGAACAGGGCAAGTGAAGCAGTTCATCAGCGAATGTCAGATTTGTTGTGTTCAGGCTCCTCGTCCTCCGTTGTGAGGAGTCAACGGACAGTGTGAACAGTGCATGTGAAGCAGTTTATCAGCGAATGTCAGATTTGTTGTGTTCAGGCTCCTCGTCCTCCGTTGTGAGGAGTCAACGGACAGTGTGAACAGGGCAAGTGAAGCAGTTCATCAGCGAATGTCAGATTTGTTGTGTTCAGGCTCCTCGACCTCCGTTGTGAGGAGTCAACAGGCAGTGTGAATAGTGTATGTGAAGCAGTTCACCAGCGAATGTCTGATTTGTTGTGTTCAGGCACCTCGTCCTCCGTTGTGAGGAGTCAACAGGCAGTGTGAATAGTGTATGTGAAGCAGTTCACCAGCGAATGTCTGATTTGTTGTGTTCAGGCTCCTCGACCTCCGTTGTGAGGAGTCAACAGACAGTGTGAACAGTGCATGTGAAGCAGTTCACCAGCGAATGTCAGATTTGTTGTGTTCAGGCACCTCGTCCTCCGTTGTGAGGAGTCAACAGACAGTGTGAACAGTGTATGTGAAGCAGTTTATCAGCGAATGTCAGATTTGTTGTGTTCAGGCTCCTCGTCCTCCGTTGTGAGGAGTCAACGGACAGTGTGAACAGTGTATGTGAAGCAGTTCACCAGCGAATGTCTGATTTGTTGTGTTCAGGCACCTCGTCCTCCGTTGTGAGGAGTCAACAGGCAGTGTGAATAGTGTATGTGAAGCAGTTCACCAGCGAATGTCAGATTTGTTGTGTTCAGGCTCCTCGTCCTCCGTTGTGAGGAGTCAACAGGCAGTGTGAATAGTGTATGTGAAGCAGTTCACCAGCGAATGTCTGATTTGTTGTGTTCAGGCTCCTCGACCTCCGTTGTGAGGAGTCAACAGACAGTGTGAACAGTGCATGTGAAGCAGTTCACCAGCGAATGTCTGATTTGTTGTGTTCAGGCTCCTCGTCCTCCGTTGTGAGGAGTCAACAGGCAGTGTGAATAGTGTATGTGAAGCAGTTCACCAGCGAATGTCTGATTTGTTGTGTTCAGGCACCTCGTCCTCCGTTGTGAGGAGTCAACAGGCAGTGTGAATAGTGTATGTGAAGCAGTTCACCAGCGAATGTCTGATTTGTTGTGTTCAGGCTCCTCGACCTCCGTTGTGAGGAGTCAACAGACAGTGTGAACAGTGCATGTGAAGCAGTTCACCAGCGAATGTCTGATTTGTTGTGTTCAGGCTCCTCGTCCTCCGTTGTGAGGAGTCAACAGACAGTGTGAACAGTGTATGTGAAGCAGTTTATCAGCGAATGTCAGATTTGTTGTGTTCAGGCTCCTCGTCCTCCGTTGTGAGGAGTCAACGGACAGTGTGAACAGTGTATGTGAAGCAGTTCACCAGCGAATGTCTGATTTGTTGTGTTCAGGCACCTCGTCCTCCGTTGTGAGGAGTCAACAGGCAGTGTGAATAGTGTATGTGAAGCAGTTCACCAGCGAATGTCAGATTTGTTGTGTTCAGGCTCCTCGTCCTCCGTTGTGAGGAGTCAACAGACAGTGTGAACAGTGTATGTGAAGCAGTTCACCAGCGAATGTCAGATTTGTTGTGTTCAGGCACCTCGTCCTCCGTTGTGAGGAGTCAACGAACAGTGTGAACAGGGCAAGTGAAGCAGTTCACCAGCGAATGTCAGATTTGTTGTGTTCAGGCTCCTCGACCTCCGTTGTGAGGAGTCAACAGACAGTGTGAACAGTGTATGTGAAGCAGTTCACCAGCGAATGTCAGATTTGTTGTGTTCAGGCACCTCGTCCTCCGTTGTGAGGAGTCAACAGACAGTGTGAACAGGGCAAGTGAAGCAGTTCACCAGCGAATGTCAGATTTGTTGTGTTCAGGCTCCTCGTCCTCCGTTGTGAGGAGTCAACAGACAGTGTGAACAGTGTATGTGAAGCAGTTCACCAGCGAATGTCAGATTTGTTGTGTTCAGGCACCTCGTCCTCCGTTGTGAGGAGTCAACAGACAGTGTGAACAGGGCAAGTGAAGCAGTTCACCAGCGAATGTCAGATTTGTTGTGTTCAGGCTCCTCGACCTCCGTTGTGAGGAGTCAACAGACAGTGTGAACAGTGTATGTGAAGCAGTTCACCAGCGAATGTCAGATTTGTTGTGTTCAGGCACCTCGTCCTCCGTTGTGAGGAGTCAACAGGCAGTGTGAATAGTGTATGTGAAGCAGTTCACCAGCGAATGTCAGATTTGTTGTGTTCAGGCTCCTCGTCCTCCGTTGTGAGGAGTCAACAGGCAGTGTGAATAGTGTATGTGAAGCAGTTCACCAGCGAATGTCTGATTTGTTGTGTTCAGACTCCTCGTCCTCCGTTGTGAGGAGTCAACAGGCAGTGTGAATAGTGTATGTGAAGCAGTTCACCAGCGAATGTCTGATTTGTTGTGTTCAGGCTCCTCGTCCTCCGTTGTGAGGAGTCAACAGACAGTGTGAATAGTGTATGTGAAGCAGTTCACCAGCGAATGTCAGATTTGTTGTGTTCAGGCTCCTCGTCCTCCGTTGTGAGGAGTCAACAGACAGTGTGAACAGTGTATGTGAAGCAGTTCACCAGCGAATGTCTGATTTGTTGTGTTCAGACTCCTCGTCCTCCGTTGTGAGGAGTCAACAGACAGTGTGAACAGTGTATGTGAAGCAGTTCACCAGCGAATGTCAGATTTGTTGTGTTCAGGCTCCTCGTCCTCCGTTGTGAGGAGTCAACAGACAGTGTGAACAGTGTATGTGAAGCAGTTCACCAGCGAATGTCTGATTTGTTGTGTTCAGACTCCTCGTCCTCCGTTGTGAGGAGTCAACAGGCAGTGTGAACAGTGTATGTGAAGCAGTTCACCAGCGAATGTCTGATTTGTTGTGTTCAGGCTCCTCGTCCTCCGTTGTGAGGAGTCAACAGACAGTGTGAACAGTGTATGTGAAGCAGTTCACCAGCGAATGTCAGATTTGTTGTGTTCAGGCTCCTCGTCCTCCGTTGTGAGGAGTCAACAGACAGTGTGAACAGTGTATGTGAAGCAGTTCACCAGCGAATGTCTGATTTGTTGTGTTCAGACTCCTCGTCCTCCGTTGTGAGGAGTCAACAGGCAGTGTGAATAGTGTATGTGAAGCAGTTCACCAGCGAATGTCAGATTTGTTGTGTTCAGGCTCCTCGTCCTCCGTTGTGAGGAGTCAACAGACAGTGTGAACAGGGCAAGTGAAGCAGTTCACCAGCGAATGTCAGATTTGTTGTGTTCAGACTCACCGGAAACGTAAGCTAATCTTTACTGCTAACCATTAATGTAGTTTAACTATGAATATGAAAAATGTCTAAACAAACAACTTAATGGTTATTGGTAATCTTAAATGTAACTGTTAATGCACTGTAACTGCGACGTCGTAATAGTTACCTGAAGGTGTTTCTCAATCTATCAGTTGCACATCCTGAGGATCACGTCGTTGATCTCAAATGCAAACTTATCGTTGCACTTAACAGTAAGGATTGACAAAGGTTGTTTCTTTCGTTGCTAATGGTTACCAGAGTTACCAGCACGAAAAGTGAAATGAAGGTTTCACCTATTTACCTCTTTTCCCTTTAAGTTTTAAGTCTCAACTGCACGTTCCAATTTCTCGGGATACAGGTGACATTGCTATGCAACAAACGAAACTCTTAATGCTATTTTACATATTATTAATTACGTTGAAAATAACATAACCCACAATTAAAAAAACTGTAGGTTAATGAAATTCACAGTTTATTATAGTTTTAATAGCCTGTAGTTTTAATAATCTGCTTTAATTAGCCTCTATCCTACCCACATGCCTGTGAAAATAGTTTTTCAGTTTTTACTTTTTCTTTTCTTCAGATATATCTGCAGTGGCAGATTAAGGTTACTCGATTTATACTTGGCTTTGGTTTTGTTTCACGGGTTTTAATGGTTAATTAAGGAAATAAATAATGATTATAGGGATTCTCTCTAATATTTTAGCACTATAGTATAACAAACTGCTTGCACATTCTTTGCAATCTTTCGGGTCATGTTTCATACTCTCATTCGTAATTAGATATTTGTTAATTATAAACGTCACATTTGTTTTCATTTTCTAACTTGAATGATTCGCAAACTCTTACTTCCTACAGCACTCTGACATTTGTCAAGAATAGCTGTGTGAGCTGGACGTAGATCAAAGAACTGTAACTGTTGCAATTCACAATATCTGCTTTGGGTTTTCATGTCTTTTGCACAAGGACGAGGTTGAAAGAATACTATATTTCCTATACAACAGATATTGAGTGCTGGAATTATCACCAAATATTCAATGCTAAGTGTTTTATTTGTGGTAATATAAGGTAATGTTAACTAACATATTTTAAAATTTAAAGGAAGTGCAGTAGATTAGACCAAACATTCGCAAAACCTTTCGTCCATTTCGTTTACAAATATATCTGAATTTCGTAGGTAAATATCAGTAAGTAGTTACGGTTCTAAATGAATAATTGAACTGTTCTTGTATACTGAGTAGCACCTACAGTATTGTTGATCTATGTGGAACATAGACGGTGTTCCAAAGGAGAAAAGATAGAAGGGAAGAAAGCAGGAGACTTCAATACTACATTTACAGGCGATGAAATATGTCTTATATCATTACTATAGTTGCATTTTATGTTAAAAGTCAGTCATAGGTTTAAAAACATAAGCTGTAAAACATAAGCTTCTTATAATGATGGATTAAACAAAGAAAACACTAAATATTTATGCCGATTGTGGAAACGTAGAGTCAGAATGAAAAATTGAATGCCATAGCCGGGATTTGTACCACGGATCTTCTGGTTTCCGTCCAGCCGCTCTACCATTGAGCTACTATGGCCAACGTGCCAACATGACATTAAATTATCCAACTGACTCTATTTTCCCGGTAAACCACTTAGGAGTTCTCATAAACACATGAGACAACTACCTTAATGGCGACTTACAACATGTAAGTACTTTAAGGCCCGGGCTTTATAGTTAACCACTATTAGGTCAATTAATGGAAGTTAATTGTTCTTTCACACTGGCCGTGTGCAGGCTAAATTGTGGAAACGTAGAGTCAGAATGAAAAATTCAATGCCATTGGCCATAGTAGCTCAATGGTAGTGCGGCTGGACGGAAACCAGAAGATCCGTGGTTCAAATCCCGGCTATGGCATTGAATGTTTCATTCTGACTCTACGTTTCCACAATTTAGCCTACACACGGCCAGTGTGAAAGAACAATTAACTTCTATTAATTTATGCCAATGTTGGGATTGCTTAATATAAACCGGGGAGCAACCAGAAGGTAATAACTGTGTCCAGTGGAATAATGACGGGTATCACTGTTGCTGCTAGAACTATTATAATTACATTTCACTTTGAATAGACACTGAACTATATAAATATTAATAAGAGTTAATTTTTAGTGTGATTTTTGTTTTGTTTAAAATTTTGCGCATTTGCCGTAGCTGATTGTACTATTAAAATTGCTTTACAAAATATTAAAAAGCATCAAGCATTTTAGTAATTTCAATAAGTGGATTTTCAAGTAACTATTATATAAATATTGGTAGCTACCTGTTATTTAATACAACGCCTTACCCACATATTAGATTAGATTTCTCTTTTTCACTTCTTCTTTAGTGGAACGTTGTTTTATTCTGAATGCCACAAACTTGTACAAAACACACACACACACACACACACACACACACACACACACACACACACACACACACACACACACACACACACACACACACACACACACACACACACACACATACACACACATACACACATACACACACACTTTTTTCTGTTTCTTATTACCTGTTATACTTTGGAGTTATTTGGTTATCATTCTTTTCTTCTTTTAAGCTTTGTATGGTGCATCTTACCAATGCGTGAAGATAAGGTATCAGCTATTTGAACTTAAGGTTTAGCACTAATGCTTTAGTTTATGAGATAATATTTGAGCAGCATTTTCTCTAATAAAAACCAGCGTTCCGGCTGGGGGATGCGAGATGCTGACCACATCTCCTCCCCGTATCTGTTTGAATGATGGCCCAACTCTGCCTTGCGTAAATGGGCGTGAGGCCGGAAGTCGCGTTGGGCTGTCATGCCAGGGTTTAGTTTTATTATTTTGTTTTCTCCAATAAGCAGATTTTAGCATCCCGTAATATTAGAAAGTTCTCCGGGCAACAAAATGTTATGCTACATTACGACAGTTTTTTCAGTAGCATATTAACGGCGAATTAAAAAAAATGTTTCTTTGGATCACTTAGATCGTAGAAACGTCTATGCTCCATAGTACTGTTATAGGTTTATTTATTATTGATAATTGTGATTTGTGATATTAATAGTTATAACTTTGTGAATAGAGTTGTGTGCTCCAGTAAACGGAAGCTGGTGATGTACACTTGCTAAGGAAAGCAACTGAGTCAAGTAATTTAGAGTGTATATACATATTTAGATGCATTTAGATAACTTTCGTTGAAAACTATTAGTGTGGAGTGTCCTAAGTGTTTTAATTATGTATTTGAGTGTCTTGTGTAATACCTTTTAAACCACTTGCAAACAAGGTTATTAGGCAAGTGACACCCAAGTTTAAATGTTGTAGAGATAAGCCATAAAAACCACGGTCAACGCCAAGTACAGACATTTCTATTGGGTAGCAAATAAAACAAATTTTGGAAAAGCTGTTGCCAATAAACATATTGCTTAAATACATTTAACAATCTCTTGTTTCTTTCCCAAAAATTGATTTATTTATTCTTTTGGAAATAAATGGCATTGCAAGGGACTATATGAGACACAAATAGCTAAATGTTAGCAGTGGGAAATCAATATAAAGTCAGATGTTAGGCATAAATTACCTACAACTGCAACTCGGAATTGTAGACTTCCTGCATTTTTGAGAACTGTGACATGTATCATTCTTCGCAAATGTATATTATACATTAAATGGTAGAAACGAATGCTTTTTCACGAGGTACATAATGCAGAATATACGTCATGAGTGAAAGATCTGTTTGGATCCTGTGGTGTATTTATTGTTTTTTGCAGGACCAGAGCTAAATTTTTGCATTTTGTTTATTTTTGTTGCATTTTGCTGCAACTATTTCAATTAGGAGCTTTGAAATTATTGACAAAGTATAGGGGTTCGGAATAATAGAAAGGATATGCGTATAACGCGGTTGTTTAAATCGATTTCGTTGTTCACATTATAAATTAAGATGTGAATTGGATATTTTTGCTGAACGAAACCTTTTTTTTTGTTATTTTTTGTTATTTACGTCCTCCAACGTTAAGTCATATCGGACGGTGAATGAATTGGGCGAAATGGTGCTCAAATGAGACCGGGGTCCAAGGAGCTTAGAGTTACCCAACATTCGTCTTGAAGGATAAGGGAAAACCCCGGAAAAACCATGTCCAGGTAACTCACCCTGACCGAGATTCGAACTCGGGAGCCATGTACTATCTTTCAAGAAAGTAAATGTACAGTTTCCGCGGGTCAGTATCACTCACGCGTTCCCTGACTAGATGGCATTAAAACTAAATCGGCCATGCTCGTAGATGTATAGTGTCGTGGTCGCCATTTTAACCTGTTACTCACTTCGAAGATTTCTAAGGCTATATTAACCCAGTATAACAAAAGATTGAGTATATATCACAAAGTAAGTAATAATTCTCTTGCAGCTGAGCTATTAACTACATGGCGTTGGAAAATGTGCAAGAAAACGGAAAACACGCGGAATTATGATTTTAACAGAACTAATATCTATATTGTATGTAAAGCAAGCTTCCTTAACTACTCATGTTGCTCAATGACAAAGAGCGCGTGCTGTGATAAATATTACGGGGGTTCATGGTTCAAGTACCATCCTGTGGATATGGTTTTTTATTCCAGAATTTTAATTTGTTAGATTAAGTAACGAACCAATTTACAACTGTTCTCTTGGGGTAAGCTGTTACTAATGGCATTGGAGAATTAGCAAGAAGATGAATGCCAGGAAGAATGATGGCTTAATAGAGCCTAGATCTGGTTGTATATAACCTACTACAAACACATGTTATCGTAGCTCAGTGGCAAAATACATGCTGTCACTGAGCCGAGGATTCCTGGTTCGAAACCTAGTATATAGTCATAATTTTTATTCCAATGTTTTTACTTTGTAAGACACCGAAACGAATGCAATTATACCTTCTCTCTTGCGACTAAGTTAATAACATGTTTTCAAAAAGAATGCCAGAAGTTCCCAAATGGTTGAATGATAATTTTAATGGAGCCAACTCCTAAACGCAGTATACCATCCATCTGTTCTAACAATAAGTTAATATATAAAATAACAAGAAATTGAATAATTCTCATCTTGAGAAAAACAAACTTAGAGCTGCAATAGCCACTATTAGGATTTACAAAAAGAAGACCATATCCAAAGATATTGCAGTTTTTTTTTTAATTTACGTCCTCCAACGTTAAGTCATATCGGACGATGGATGAAATTAGCGAAATAATGCTCAAATGAGTCCGAGGTCCATGGAACTTAGAGCTACCCGAAATTCGTCTATCAGGATAAGGGAAACCCCCGGAAAAAACCTTATCCATGTAACTCACCCTGACCGATATTCGAACTCGGGAACTCTTGAACGTGAGGCAGACTTGCTACCACCACGCTACCGATGAAGGCTAATGTTGTTTAGGAAACAAAGTAAAAAGCTGTCATTTCTTCATGAAGCCAACGTCATACATTAACAAATGAATTAAATTATGAAACATTTGAGATGTTGACTCTATAAAGCCGCCATTCTTCCTGGCATTCGTCTTCTTGCTAATTCTCCAATGCCATTAGTAACAGCTTACCCCAAGAGAATAGTTGTAAATTGGTTCGTTACTTAATCTAACAAATTAAAAATCGGGAATAAAAAACCATATCCACAGGATGGTACTCGAACCATGAACCCCCGTAATATTTATCACAGCACGCGCTCTTTGTCATTGAGCAACATGAGTAGTTAAGGAAGCTTGCTTTATATACAATATAGATATTAGTTCTGTTAAAATCATAATTCCGCGTGTTTTCCGTTTTCTTGCACATTTTCCAACGCCATGTAGTTAATAGCTCAGCTGCAAGAGAATTATTACTTACTTTGTGATATATACTCAATCTTTTGTTATACTGGGTTAATATAGCCTTAGAAATCTTCGAAGTGAGTAACAGGTTAAAATGGCAACCACGGCACTATACATCTACGAACATGGCCGATTTAGTTTTCATACCATCTAGTCACGGAACGCCTGAATGATACTGACCCGCGGAAACTGTACATTTATTTTCTTGATAGTACAAGCAACAATGTTGCTAGTGAGATGCTGTTTGTTACCGAAACAAACCATAAGATTATACAAAGGAGCATACAGTTGTTTTCTAGAATGTTGTTTGCCGAAGAATATAAAATTGTATTTAGTTAATTCTTATTATTTTATTTGACGGAAAGAGCAAAGCATTGAAATTATGACGATCTATACTTGTTGATTAAGGTAATTAGCATGTTTGTTTTTTATCAAATTTAAATATCTGTATAACATGCGTAAGTAAATTTATTGGCATTTTGGCAACAATGATTTAATTGCTCTTATAGGTTACATTGGTTTGTTAGTTAACAGAAAATATTGGCTGTCGTTTGGATACTAAATGTCTTGATCTATTGGCATATATCTTTATTGACATATCAATAGGCTCTGTAAATATTCTAATGTACTTCTGTTAAGTAAGGTGTGAATCTGTGATTTTATTCAGGTTTCAGGACTGCATAACTCGGACGGCGTGCTGCTCAGAATTTAAAACAGTTTTGGATTTTTTTTTTTTTTTTCGGAAGTGGCGTTTAACGGCGTAGAGATTCTGAGCCTTTCGGAATTGTGCTCTTCGTGTGATGTCCATACATTTTGCCAAAACATGGCAAATATCAAAGGAAACCGCTCTCCTTTGCTGCCGAGTTGTAACCATTAGCCGACAAGAGATGACTCTCTAAAGCTGGGAGAGAGCCAATGTTCTTTTATTTCCTGCAGATACTACCTTGTGAACACAAACCTCAAAGTAACGCCACCCTTGACAGAGGAGTGAAGCAAGGGTCTCATGTTTTGGAGAAAAGTATATTCCTGTTATATTTAAATGCCCCTCGACGCGCCGATTACAAGGCCGAACGCTCAAACTTTAATTGTCGAAAATGGCCTTAAACATAATTTTTAGTCTTGGTCCAGAAACATAACACATAACACATAAGAAACCCGAACCAAACATCGGTTTTGACAAAGTGCACTATTGCCCTTTAGATTTTGGAGAAGTGATGATAATCGAAGATTCTCTCCATTTCGTGATTGAGAAACAATCCATTATTAAAGTTCCTATGAAACACTATGGATAAATTATAATTGTTAATCACATGTTTATGGGAAACATACGAAACGTTTTAGTGTCTTAGTATGTTTTCTCTTCTTTTTATGTGTACAAATGCACCTATTCCGCTCAAAAATATTTAAGTGGTGCAAGCTGTGAAACAAGGAGAAAAGATGCTTAGGATTCTCGTATGACAATGATTTAATTGGAGCTTATTATTAAATTATTATTATTATTATTATTATTATTATTATTATTATTATTATTATTATTATTATTATTATTATTATTATTATTATTATTATTATTATTATTATTATTATTATTATTATTATTATTATTATTATTATTATTATTATTATTATTATTATTATTATTATTATTATTATTATTATTATTATTATTATTATTATTATTATTATTATTATTATTATTATTATTATTATTATTATTATTATTATTATTATTATTATTATTATTATTATTATTATTATTATTATTATTATTATTATTATTATTATTATTATTATTATTATTATTATTATTATTATTATTATTATTATTATTATTATTATTATTATTATTATTATTATTATTATTATTATTATTATTATTATTATTATTATTATTATTATTATTATTATTATTATTATTATTATTATTATTATTATTATTATTATTATTATTATTATTTATATTATTATTATTATTTATATTATTATTAATATTATTATTATTATTATTATTATTATTATTATTATTATTATTATTATTATTTATATTATTATTATTATTATTATTATTATTATTATTATTATTATTATTATTATTATTATTATTATTATTATTATTATTATTATTATTATTATTATTATTATTATTATTATTATTATTATTATTATTATTATTATTATTATTATTATTATTATTATTATTATTATTATTATTATTATTATTATTATTATTATTATTATTATTATTATTATTATTATTATTATTATTATTATTATTATTATTATTATTATTATTATTATTATTATTATTATTATTATTATTATTATTATTATTATTATTATTATTATTATTATTATTATTATTATTATTATTATTATTATTATTATTATTATTATTATTATTATTATTATTATTATTTACAAGAAAAAGGCTGAACAAACGCTAAATTCTTCAGTATATAAACCTGACATAGTTTTTTGTTTTTGGTTCCATTTACTCCGATGATCATATCGGCGGCCACTCTCCTTTGGAACATATAGAAAGTGTTAACTTGTATTTGTTGGGTTTTAATTATTAGGTCACGCACACATTCACACTCTCATTCAAACTTTCAGACTTTGGGGAAGATGAGAAATTATCTTGGTCGCAGAAAAATCGCCACCCCAACCGCCGGGAATCCAACCCGGGATCCCTAGCACGACAAGCAGATGCTCTACCGACTGAGGTACGGGGCAGGTCTAAGTAGGTTTGGAATGCCTCAAACCAGGAGATAATTCTGGTTTAGGTTTTACGGATAAACTTAAAGAAATTAAATTTTTCAGACTTGCATCATCTTAACAGCGGTGAAGTCATCCAGAGGATAGGGTCTACGAGCGAACAGAACTACCTTACATTGAAAGGACAATACACATGTGTACATTACTAAATACGGTAGAATTATAGCCAACTATATCCATCCAGACCTTTCTACGTAATTAGCAGAGGTTAATAAATAATACGCCCTTTACCGAATTTGTGGTGAATCCTTGGAGAGGACGCTCAGTTGTGATCTACTGGGATTCCGCAACATTACATCACACCAGCTCTAGCCGTGGTCACCATACATCAGACATACAAACATTAAGCTTTACCCAACGGCGAGATGGCTTTGATTTCACGAATGTTACCTCGTCTTAACGAGCACGGGCAGCGGTCCAAAATTGAGATAAGTGGACTCGGTGCTCTGTCGAGATTTATTTCATATCGATTTTGTCTTCGTAAAGGATTCGCTTAAACTGCTGAACAAGTAAGCTGATTAACAAGGCTACATTTTTGCTTTTTGAATAACAAGTTTTGAAGTTCAATAACAATGCCCATCAAAACCATACTCTGCTTTCTGACAAACGTGATCAGAGCAAAACGCAAACATCAAAACGTCTGCAAGAGCTACGGTGCTTCTGGTTCAATAATCTCCTCATTCCAAGCGTTGAGTGGCGAAC
Organism: Mantis religiosa; assembly: GCA_030765055.1. Taxonomy (NCBI): domain Eukaryota; kingdom Metazoa; phylum Arthropoda; class Insecta; order Mantodea; family Mantidae; genus Mantis; species Mantis religiosa. The sequence goes on from CM060955.1 coordinate 42,225,952, forward strand.
CAGACATCAAAGGTAAAATATATGTAGCGATTCCAGTGTGTCTGTTGTATTGAGACTTTTTATGACTTTCATGTTACATGTCCTGCGATTTGTGAAGGTTTAAATCTTCAAATGTGCTTCAAAATAAGCATTTATATTAATTTATGTTGATTAGTACAGTTAGGTATAGTTACTAACATTGTAATTTAACAGCGGGTGTCCAGCATCCGCTAGATTATAAGGCTACATTACAGTATTAATTTTTCTTTTTCTTGTGGCACTGTGTCTCATTTAAATTATGCAATTGTTTAACTTAGGTTTACTGTTATGTCAAATTTTACTACCCATAAGAAATTCCCACCAGATAAACTCTCGTTTAAGACTATCTTATTTTTCTATTTTAATAACGAATAGGATAGCGATTATTACGGAGGGGATTAGACACCGAAACCTGTGGTTTATTGTACTTAAGCCCCAAGTGGGGCATCCCCGGGAGGAAGGATGAGGCGAGAGGAGACAGAGGACGGCCGACCCACGGCGCCACCGAGACACCCGACGGCACTTCTACTCTGAAAGAGACAATCGGATGAGAGATGAGCTGAAATGATAATGAAGAAGAAATGGAGGGACAGGAACTTCGGTGGATGTAATTATCCCACCCAGCATTCGCCTGCCGACCAGGGAAAACCCCGAAAAAGCCATGGGTCACGTAGGTCAGCCACAGGAATCAAACCCGGGCCTCCCTTCTACGGGCCATAGATGAAACCACCTGAGCGATTCCGCTCGGTTAATAAATAGTAAGTATTGTTTAGATATCATACGTTACTGCATGAAATTACCAAATGTCAGTCTTTCTAGGGCTGAACTTTTGACAGGTTCCTTAATTTGTCATTTTTTTATTTTAAATTACTGTACACAACAATTGCTAAATTCAGCGTATTCAACCTAAAAGGACTACCACAATTAATGATATAATAATAATAATAATAATAATAATAATAATAATAATAATAATAATAATAATAATAATAATAATAATAATAATAATAATGATGATGATGATGATGATGATGATGATGATGATGATGATGATGATGATGATGATGATGATGATGATGATGATGATGATGATGATGATAATAATAATAATAATAATAATAATAATAATAATAATAATAATAATAATAATAATAATAATAATAATAATAATAATAATAATAATAATAATAATAATAATAATAATAATAATAATAATAATAATAATAATAATAATAATAATAATAATAATAATAATAATAATAATAATATTTATTAATATAATCCTGTGTAATTATATCGGCTTTTACCTATGCCTTGATATTAAATCAAATAATAAAGTTATTACAATAGAAGGAGAATTTAATATTGATGTAATTAAAATTCGTGTTGATTAAATCAGGAAGTTGCTTGATTTCATCGCTCCGCGGTAATACCTTGGCATTAGGGAGGCCGTGGGTTCTATTTCTGTCAGCCACTCATTCCGGCTTTGAATATTCAGTAATTTTCTCCACTCGGGAGGCGAATGATGGGAGTGATTTCTTATCTACCACGATTTCTTTTCCATCATTTCGCTTGAATTTCTCTTTTCTTTCTTTCTTATGTTTAAGATGTATTTCTAGTTTTCTGGAATATGGCAGTGCAAGACAAATGGTCCGGGTGCTTGGACATGTAAGAGAGTATTCCCTGGACACTGGAAGACAGCTGCCAAAGGCTGTTCTTTGGAAGGCCGTTTATCGCTCTCTTTGAACGATTCTAGTAATGGGACAGGTATCCCATTAGGGACTTCTACTTCTGCAGGCTTGTATCCCTGCAGCCTGCCACATCCCTGCTTCGTTCACTTCATTCTTTCCTCTTGGGGAGTTGTAGATCGCAGTGGGCGAGTTGTTCCCCCATTGAATATCCAATACCGCAAGTTTGAAGGAAACAACAAATAAAATAGTTGGCATTTAAATATTTACTTACTGTGTGCTTATAAGTATCGCAGTATACTTCTTAACGATTACTACGAAAGATACAGATGCCTGAAAGAATCATCTGGGGAGAGTTAAACATAAAGTACGAGTAACACGTATATTTCATTTTAATAATACAATAAAAATACAATAAAACAAAATAAATGTTTTATTTGAATATTTAAAATAAACGAGGTTAACAACTACACCAGCCTAAGTTTATTTAAACCTTCATCGAAAACGATAATCGACATACAAACGATACGTATGCCAAAAAGCATACCATAGGGGACAGATGAGAAATGCCGTATCTGTGAGAGGTTTATGTTAAAGATGATTAAGGTTTTGCAGCGACATCGACAATTTATACAAAACAAAAATTGTGTGAATTTTTTACGAAACGAGGCGCTTCAAAAACATATCTAGAGACAAAAAATACAGGTCAGTTGCTACACTATCACATACTTTAATAGAGCATATTTTTATCGTTCCGTTTGCGATTTTTCAGACGAAAAGTCTCGATTTGTTATGATCATCTCGCCCCCCCCTTCCCTTGAAGTGAATGTTCGCAGACTAGAATGGTATTATATTTTTCGTGCTCCATCATTTTCTGAGAAAGATTCTTGCTTTCAGTATAAGCATTCCCAAGGCTTGGGTGTCTTAGAACAAACCTATTTGCACTTATGCTAGTAATGCTGGGATACTACCGTTATGCATATATTTAATACCTGCAGGTAATAGATATCTATACCATCGTTAGCAAAGATAGAGAACATCTTGCACACATTTTCTCGTCAGAGATCTACAGTACTGTCAGTTGCGTAAGTTATTTCTAACACATAATGTAAAGACCTGAAAAAAAAAGTGTTTCTTGTATGTTTATCACGCAAGGAGATGTTGGACGTGACGTTCTGCTTTCACACTTTTCAAGCAACTTCTTAGGAAATTGGACGTTACATTCTGCAGTTCCCTATGTGAGAAAAATGTTTCAAGTTGAACTGAAGTGTGTGACTTTGTTTTGTAAACTGTTTTAACAGCTTCTCTCTCCGCTGATTTAACTTATTGTGCTTTTTACCTCTTTATGCATTTATAACATTACCAAAGAAATTGCTGGCATTTCTCAGAGGAAATGTACAGTGTAATGGATAATTTCCTAAACAAGTTTCTGAAATTCATGGACAGCGTAGTGAGGTACTCCATCTCCTTGCGTAAAACACATGAGTAATTTACTTTTCATTTTAGGGGTTTATGTTACATGTATTAGAAATATCTTAAGCGACAAATTGACCGAGTGGGATGGCTCAGGCGATTTCGTTTGTGAACCGCATTCGGAAGGCTTGGGTTCGATTCCGACCTATCTGACCCATGGGTTTTTTCGGGGGGTTTCCGGGTCACTAGGCGAATGCTGCGTATGATCATCGCATCCTCCCAATTTTCTGTCCCTCCATTTCATATCCATTATAATTTCATATATTCTCTCATCTGGTGGTGTTTTTGAGGTTAGAAAGTGTCGGCGGGAGTGTCGGCGGTGCATTGCAGGATGATATGCTCTGAGTGAACCACTTCCTCCTCTGGTAGGTCATTGACGGTCTCCGGACCGACTGCTGGGAAGGTCTTTGAACCACAGTACAGACGCGCTGCACTGTAGTGGCTCCTTGGGATGCCGCCCTGTCTCCTCTCACCTCATCCTTCCTCCCGGGGATGCCCCACTTGGGGGTATAAGGTACAATGGACCAAGACTGGTGCTACTTCCGAATCCCCTCCGAAAAAGTGCGATAAAATGTACTATATTTACTGTGGACCGACTTCCTGACAGCAAACAAACTCGCCAGTCGGCCGCACACCGCAGAATTATTTCTGAAGGATTGCTCGCCCGATAAAATAAAATATTGGGAATCAGTAGCAGTAAGTCCTTTAATTAAGGTAATTAAATTGTTGTATAAGGACAGCAGGAATTTAGAAATAGCAGTAATGTGCAGATACATCTCAAATTATTTTTTCTGACTTTTGGCAAGTTTTCAACCGCAGGAATGTCAAGAGTTACATCACTACATAATTTCTCATACGGGAGTCGTGAGTATGTGTTGGGAGTTGTTAATTCTAGCAATACGGATGCAGCTAGAAAACAAAGAGATTTGGCTGTGAACCCAAAACAACCTCTCGGAGATAACATTCCTGACAAACGGCACTATGTCAACGTAACAAAGAACGTCGTTGCTGTTTGTAAGAGATAACTCATGGCGTGTTTAATCATTTTGTAGCCCTTAGGTTTGCATCCGGTTAAGGTCAAACACCTCGTCTAAGACGTCCTTAGCTTTTGTTTAATCTTAAAGGCAATTCTCGGTGTTGCGGTTCATGTGAAAGACGTACATACTTAAACCCTCATAAGCTCTAATTCTCATAAGCTGTCTGAAGGTTTAACGCCGTTTAATTTGGTAGGTCATATTAGGCGATAAATGAATGAAAGGGGTGAACGAATGCTCAGGTGGACCTGAGACCCATAGCTTAAAGTTATCCGACATTGGTCTCCTAAGGATATCAGAAAACTCCAGGAAAAAAAAGTTTCGGGTCACTCACCATAATTGAAATTCGAACTCGGTACCCTTTGAATATGAGGCACGGTAGGCACCAAGCATTTAAAGCAAATTAGTTTTCTAGTGGCAATAGCAGGAACAGGAACTGGCGGCGGTGGCGGAGGTTGGTTATGCATGTTAGCTTGACATTCTATCTGTCGAGGGACTATTATTCCTCTTATCACATTACGTATAGTTATATCAATTTATTAACACCAACATCAGTTTTATTCAAGTAATATTAAGAGAATGAATATCGATGCAAACGTATCGTGATTGTAGTGATAGTTTTTCTTGCGTTCATTAGAATAATACACGAACTACTGAGAGAAATACATATTTTAAATTTTCCAGGTTATGTTATGGATCTATAAAGCATATTTTTATAACAAAATTTACTTGTTATGCACATAGCTCTTTTTCTTTCACGTTTTGCTTATTTAATATATTACTATTTTCATGTTGGTTGAATTTTGCCATTCCTTGGCAGAAAGCTGTAATGAAGAAAACAACGCAAATAAAAGAAGTCCTATATATTGTGACTTTGTGGGTTCGTAGAATTAAAAGTCCGAGTTGCAGATATTCCAAATGTTCTTTATTTCCGTAGAAATACACTGTTCAATTCTCACGTAACAACATTACGTCACATACACAACACAATCTACCAAGGTCGATGACCACACAAACAGTGTTCTGATTACATCTGTTTACAACACTCCTGTTACAACATCTGTTTACGACTGTTTAAGACTGACTCTTGGCGAGTATTCGCCTTATTAAATACCTCATTGATAAATTCGAAAGATTTCTGGAACAAACAAGAAATGGACTTCCAGAAGCGTAACTTAATCTGTGCCGGCAAGTCCTTTATCTCCGGCGCTATGTTTATCTGCTTATGCAAGTTCTTTATCTCCGTAAACACTATCCGTCTGTTATCTATTTGCGCCGGAACTTTTAAACCCGTTGCCACGACACTGCTCCCTCCTCAAGGCTGGTCGTCCCGAACAGCACCATCGTAGCGGGCCAGACGATCCAGGTGTACCGCCAACATCTTTCCTCGGGGCACCTTCTGGATGTGGTAGACCTCGTCGTTAATCCTCTTCAATACCCGGTACGGTCGTTGCCACGGCTGTTGAAGTTTTGGGTAGCGTCCCTTGGTTCGTGTAGGGCGATACAACCACACCAGCTGGAACCCTTGGCTGTTGGCTTGCCTGTCGTAACGGGTCTTCATGCGGTCGCTCGCCTTTTGGATGTTCTGACATCTCATGCATGTCGTGCAGATGGTCCAGCAGGTTCTCCACATACTCAGCTGCTGGCTGTTTTCCTTCCGGGGGGCTCCCAAAGGCCAGGTCACAAGGGAGGCGTAACTCTTAGCCGAACATTAAGCTGGCTGGTGTCATCCCAGTGGTGTCGTGTGTTGACGAGCGGTAGGCCAGCAAGAACAGTGGCACCTTGACGTCCCAGTCTCGCTGATGGGTGGCCACGACCTTCCTCAGGTGTTCTTCTAAGGTCTTGATGTACCTTTCGACCATGCCATCCGACTGGGGATGTAGAGGTGTTGTGCAGGTCTTGTTAACCCCAAGACTTTCCAGTGCCTCCTTCATCAGGTTGTACTCAAAATTGGTACCCTGGTCGCTGTGAAGCTCAAACGGCACCCCAAATCGGCAGAACACTTACTGCACGAGGCAGTCTGTGATTGTCTTTGCCTCCCGGTTCGGGATGGCATACACCTCCCGCCAATTGGTGAAGTAGACCACGACCACCATCAGGTACTTGTTGCCTCGGTCAGACACTGGGAATGGTCCAGCTATGTCGACGGCGATCCGTTCGAATGGCCCTCCGACGTTGTACTGCTGCATGCGACCCCGGCTCTTAGTCTGGGGACCGCGACTCCCTGCGAACACGTGACATTGACGGTACCTACTCTCAGCGTCTGCTGGGAACCTCAGCCAGTAGTAGCGCGGTCGGAGTTTGTCGATTGTTCGATTCGCTCCCAGGTGTCCTCCTGAAGTACCGGCGTGCACTTCCTCCAGGACCTCCAGGACCCTACTTCGGGGAAGTACCGACTGTTCTCTCTGCGTCTTCCCATCAGGCGATTTCCATACCCGGAACAGCCCTGTAGGGGAGGGGATCCGTCCCCTTCAGCTGCCGTGGTGCGGGCGCTGCGGAACCTTAGCACTCGTGGTACCTCTGACGTTACTAGAGGAACCTCGGGCCGAACATCTGAGCCCCTCCTTCTGGGAGTTGTTCGGATTGGGTTGGTCTCGAGGGGGCAGTGGTTCCCGATACCCGTGGGAATTGGGTACGTCTTCGGACGGGGTTGAGGGAAGCCATTAATTCTCCCGGGTACTAGCCTGCAAAGCTAGTAGAAGGTGTGCTAGATCGCCAGGCGGCCCCACCGAGGTCATATGGGTAGCCTTCACCTTTGGTGCTGGCGCGCGTAAGTGGCGTATCCACTTCCATCCCGTCTTGTGTTCTAGGGCCAGATGGGGGGACTTGTCCTATGGAAAGCCCCACGCAGGATGCTGAGCGCCCTTTGGGACAGCTCCGATAACTCCCTGGTTGTAAGAGGCCGGGTCTTGGTCCTACGGGTCCAGGACTAATGGGAGTAGAACCTCTGGACTCAAACCCGGAACAGCACGCCACCTCTTGTCTTCAGCGAGTCCCATTGGGTCCAGTTAGACTTGTATGTGTCGCTCCTTAGTGCGATGTCCTCCCAGGTTGGTCTTGTCCCTGCCTCCACTTCTCTCAAGATTGGCTCCAAGTCTGCGTCCGCCAGCTGCTACCTCCTCAGGCCTAATTTATCCCAGCCATTCGCAGGCCCTGCCGTGACCACTCTCACAGCTGCGGAACGCTCCTTCTCTTCCACTGTTGTGCATTGGCTGCACTCCTCTGGGCAAGGTCTTCGGGACATGGCGTCTGCGTTACCGTGGCTCTTCCCTCTACGATGTCCAGAGGTGAAGTCGTCCTCCCACAGCCTCTGTACCCAACGGGCCGTCTGGCCTTCCAGGTTCCTAAAACTAAGTAGCCAGGTTAGGGCGGAGTGGTCAGTCCTCAGGTGGAATGGCTGACCATACAGGTACCTGCGGAAGTGCTCCAAGGCCTTTTCTATCACCAGTAACTCTCGCCGGGTGACGCAGTAGTTCTGCCTTGGCTGAAGACGCGCTGGTATTGTGTCAGCAGTTATCGAACCTTCTCGAGCCGCGGTCAGGTGGTCGGCCTCCCTCTCCAATAAGCCTTCCAGCCGGGGCCCCAGGTTTTGCTTCGACGCCGGCTCCTGTGTCTTGTCGATTGCGGTTACGCTGACCACGGGCTCGCACGTCCCCAGGTCCATTCCGGCCGGGACGTCGTGTTCGGTGTCCGCTAGGTTAAGCAGCCTCACTGGCACCTCCTCTTGGTACGGTAACAATGTTCTGGATACACATAGTCTGTGCACAGGCATCTTCTGATCCAGCATTATGTTCTTCGTTCGCTGTTCTTCCAGTCGCACCATCGCCTCCGCCTCCTTTCTCGCGGGGACAACCACATCTTCCTTCAAGATGACCCTTCAGATCCCAAGGCGTTCTTCTGGATGCCAGAGTATGACCTCTCCATTGAGCCGCAGGAGCTTCCTGCCGACGTCGACCGTCGCCTCGTGGCTCCTGAGGGCATCCAGTCCCAGTATCACTCCTCAGCCACCTCTGCGACGAATACCCACTGACGCACGGCACTCCATCCCAAGGTGAATTGCAGCAGGGCGTCCCTCTCCACGGTCAAGGTGTCACCTGATGCCGTCAATAGCTGATATGATCGGTTTGGTTTCCTCGACGGCAAACCCTTGGCCACGTCAGGTCTGATGATGGTCACGGTTGCCCCGTTGTCTACGAGCACACGGCAGTCATGCAACAGTTGGCTGACGGCGCGCAGTGACACTCGAAGGGATGGTGGTGATGGCGCTGACGTACTCCTCGCCACGCCTTATTCGTTCTTCCGGCTGCTCTTCCAGGTGTCGGTCATCTTCGCAGTCATCTTCGCGGCCAAGTTGCTATTTGCAGCTTCCGTCTTCATTGTTAATTCGGCCTTCATTTCTTCCATCTTCTCGGTGATGTCGTTGTTCCACTTCCTGACACCAATTGTGACTTTGTGGTTCGTAGAATTAAAATTCCGAGTTGCAGATATTCCGAATATTCTTTATTTCCGTAGAAATTCACTGTTCACTTCTCACGTAACAACATTACGTCTCATATACAACACAATCTACCAAGGTCGATGACCACACAAACAGCGTTCTGATTACATCTGTTTACAACACTTCTGTTACGACTGATTCTTGGCGAGTCTTCGCCTTCTTAAATACCTCATTGATAAATTCGAAAGATTTCTGGAACAAACAAGAAATGGACTGTTCTATCACCTTCCAGAAGCGTAACTTAATCTGTGCCGGCAAGTCCTTTCGCTATGTTTATCTGCTTATGCAAGCTCTTTATCTCCGTGAAACACTATCCGTCTGTTATTTACTTGTGCCGAACCTTTTATGCCCGTTGCCGCGCGACAATATTGTGACTTTCTGGGTTCGTAGAATTAAAAGACCGAGTTGCCGAAATTCTAAATGTTCTTTATTTGCGTAGAAATACACTCCGTAGCAGTGGAATTACATCACATCTCACAACCTTCCAAGGTCGATAACAATAACACCGTTCAGTTTACAACAACACTCTCAGCTGTTCGCGACTCACTCTTGTTACATTTTTTTTCTTGTAATTTACGTCCTCCAACATTAAGTCATATCGGACGGTGAATGAATTGGATGAAATGATGCTCAAATTATTCCAGGGTCCATGGAGCTTAGAGTTACCCGACATTCGTTTTGAAGGAGAAGGGAAAACTCCGGAAAAAATCTTATCCAGATAACTCACCCTGACCGAGATTCGAACTCGGGGCCTCTTGAACGTGAGGCAGACATGCTACCATCTACGCTACTGAGGCGGGCTCTTGTTACATGTCTTACAACAACAACAACTCTTGTTTCACAACTTGCAACTCGACCCCTGGCCAGTCGTCGCCTCTTTAAATACTCGTATCTGCATCGATAATTCTAGATTGTTCTAAAATAAACCAGAACCCAAAGAGTCTCTATCGGTCAAGAAGTAACTAGAAATTTCCATTTATCTCAGTTTGTTTGTTTCGGCAGACCTTTATCTGCATGTTATCTTTGTGTGCCGGCTCTTGGTTTTCACACTACCCGCCTATCAGTTCCTTTTGTGTAAACAAGCCGCGCGATCGTAGATACAGGTTCGCGACACTATGTATATTTACTATAGGGAGAGAATAATCTGAATTTATAACTGACGGTGGGAAACGTTTTGTATGTGTGTGTGTGTGTGTGTGTGTGTGTGTGTGTGTGTGTGTGTGTGTGTGTGTGTGTGTGTATGTGTGTGTGTGTGTGTGTGTGTTTGTATGTGTCTGTGACACAGATTTATATGGCGCCAATTAAGTCAGCAGTTTAGGCCACTTAGACGTTATTACTAAACAATCTAAATTTTTACAATGTTCTAAAGCGTGGTAGCCCGATATTCTCTTCTGCGTCTGCAAGAAAGTACTTGATTTTATGCTAAAACGAAAGTCATCCTCGAAAATGTAATAATTACTGTACTAGCATCTGGCTGTTCTGGTGGTGGCTTCAATACCCTCTGGCTTTCAATACTGTGCCCCTCGAACAACAAATTACGAGCACAATGTTCATTGTCAACTTTTACCTCTACTGTAATTTTCAGCGAACACCGGTTTTAGAGCAACTTCTTCAGCAATATGTAAACAACCTACACTATTGGAGTTCTAAAAATGATTTTCTTAACTGAGAAAACAATCTGCTTTAACTTCCGGAACCTTTGGAGACAAATATCACCTCACTTTTTAGGTCGTTTCGCAAATGAGAGGTTCCTTGTTGACATTTGTTAAAAAGCTTAGTTGGTCATAACTAGGGCCCGGATAGTTATGTACTAAAAATCAGTAAAATATGTACATATGTATGTATTTTAAAATACTTAAATATGTAATTAAACTACTCAAATACAAAGAAATATGTAACATCAATTCCCCTACATGTTCTTGAATTAGGTATAGCAAGTTAGAGATGTACGTAAATAAGTAAAAAATTGGAACTTGCATATTGCTCTTAATTTTTAAAATTACGATCCCCGGCAATAAGGTACAAACATGTATTTCAAATTCTCAAATATAAAAATTCTTCTGTAGTCGCGTAATATGGCTTTGTAGGGACTGAATGATCGTTCAACTTCATATGAAGTAATGGGTGCATATTTAAACTTGCACAAGTCTTCTGCTCAAGTCTTCTGCACTACTTTGACTTAGAAATCTGTTAATAGCACTGATTATCTTGTATCCTGGGTTTTTCTTCAAACTGGATGAGAGTTTGCTCAATTTCTTCTCGGGCAGCAAGCCAGGTGAATCGTCATCTAATCGTCTTTTCACCTGCCTTGCTGCCCGAGAAGAAATTGAGCATATTCGTCGCCAGGAAAGCTTCAGGTCTTATTTTGAATGAGAGTTTATCCTTCACTGCAGCTCCAACCGGCCCTTGTAGACTTTCCAGAGAAGTGACCATAGAATGAACAACATCAAGGCTCTGGGAGAGTTTAGACGATGATGCCTCCAATGATTTAATGGCAATGCATAAATGGAAAAAATTGCATTGAACGTAGGCAATATCATTTTTAAGTTTCATATCGCTGAATGATTCCTTGGCTGATTCAACAGAAAATGCAACTTGGGAATCAAAATGCTGGAGAACTTGTTTCACAGAATCAAAATTCTTCGCATAGTAGCCTACAGCATCAATTCAGCTTCCCCACCTCGTTAAGATTTGCTGAGGAGGGAGTGGAAGCTCAGAAAACAGTTCTTTGAGGTTATCAACTCTGTTGTAAGCCTTTAAAAACACTTTCTTTGTATTTGAAATAAGTGTGTCAACACAAGAAAATTTAGAAAGAACCAGTTCTGCTATGCGATGGAATGCATGGACAAGACATGTGAGATGTAACATTTTAGAATGTAAAACTTGCAAAGCCGTGGCAGCTTTGCACATATATGGTGCTGCATTCTTCACAATAAAGAACACATTGCTGTGTTTCACTCCATCGGGCCACAAAAGTCCCATTGCATCATTAAATAATTTAGCAATACTTTGATGATTGCATTTCGGTAACACCTCACAAGTTAACAACACAGGCTTATTCGCTTGCTTATCTTTCAGCACTCCCACTATAACATTTCCAATATGTCTTCCGTGTACATCGGATATCTCGTCAAATGAGACCTAAATGGGATCAACATCAATTTCCAAAAGAATAGAGTTTATTGTTTACGTATGTAAGTCAGGAACATAGTTCTTTCTTATTGTAGATTCATCTGACACAGCTTCATGTGTGTATTTCTCAAGAAATTCACGTAGTACGGGATTTTTTAATTTCCAGACATGGATATCAGCACAAACCATAGCACGGCAAAGAACACTTGTAAAACTCATATTTCTGAGATCCTGGACGTTTCTGAGCTTGAGGTTCAGTGAGTAACACTGCTTTTGAGATGTAGTCTTCCAAGCACGGGCGTGATAACGACGTGGAAGCAACACTTGAAAACGTTGAGAACAGGGAACATTCTTCTCTCAGACCAGGCAAAAAAGGACCTTTCCGTCGGTTAAATTCCTCTGTGTAATGCTTTAACTTTACACAGAGTGAGGTTTTCTCCTTCGGCATCTTTTACTACAGTGAAAAGTTCAATCTACAAACGCCGGCCAACTCAGCTGACTATTTTCTCGTGTGATGGATTGACTTGGACACGCAGTGCTAACGCAAGGTGCTAATCACGAGATCAACGCGACAGATCAGACAGACCGACTGTCTACTGCTAGCTATATACTTCTAATGTAAACACGCATGTTAAAACGAATAAAATTGCAAAGCTTGGAAATATCAATAAATATGTTAAAATATGTACTGAAAAGTAAAATATATGAGAATATGTACTTAAGGGCAAAATATGTAAAGATATGTACTTTTATGTATTTACATAACTATCCTGGTCCTAATCATTACATACTGTACAGCAGAAAGCCTGATGCACAATCTCTTAGTATCTTGTGTGTACTAAGTGATGGATTATGGAGAGAGGATCGGAGAGTTGCTGGAACAGTATCATGCATTGATCCGATCCAAATTAGCATACGTTTGGTTCATTATTCTTCAGCACATCCGTACTTCCTGAAAATATTAGACATAGTTCAGAATTTGGCATCTGTAAGGCTATTGCAAATATTTCTAACTGGCCCAGTTTTGAGCTTTTAACCTAATTTGCAGATATTCAACGTTCTGTGGTGAAATTATGGCTGTGGACTTAAAGGGTGCCTGGGCTTAAAATGTGTTTACCTTTCTGAAGTAACTTAATGAACGCGCATTATATAAATACCACCCTGTGTGCCCACCTTGGTAGCGTAGATGGTAGCGTGTCTGTCTCACGTTCAAGAGAGTCCCGAGTTCGAATCTCGGTCAGGGTGAGTTACCTGGATAAGGTTTTTTCCGGGGTTTTCGTGAAAGACGAATGTCTGGTAACTCTAAGCTCCATGGACCCCGGACGCATTGAGCATTATTTCACCCATTTCATTCATTGTCCCATATGAATAAATGTTGGAGGAGGTAAATTAAAAAAAAAAAAAAAAAAACTCCGTGTGTGCAAGGCTGGTGGGTTTTCGCTTCCGGGAACTTCATAGAAGGCATGCTATTCAAATTCTAGTATGTTTCCTAACGGCGAGAGAGTATACCCTTCTTTGGTTGTGTACAATATCCCATGTGGACCTTGGGATGATATACCCGAAGTCTACGATGGCCACATCTAGTATCCACACTATTTTTATTCTTATTTTTGAGTTTACCGGGTTACAAGGACCGAATTTTAATTCATACCGTGGATCTAAAAAGTCCAGCGGTATGAGTGTGCTTATGTCTCATATTCGGTTTTCACAGTAGCACTTCCGTTTATAATTTATAGCTCTAAGCCACACACTGTACTTTTGTATGTGCATCGTCCTAACTTGGTGACCGACTAAATTTGAGTGATTTCCTTAGAGTACTTCAGAGACTTCTTGAGTTGTGCAGCTATCATCGTATTATACAGCGCATTCAGGATGTTCTGCACGCTTTAACGCCTCCGGCGTTAACGTGGTATCTGCATAGGTTCCTGGTCACGTTGCACTAGCCAGGGTACCGTCGAACACATATTCAGCCGTCACTGCAGGGAAGGTTGAAGTGGGACTCCTGTGAAAAGACTACAGGTTACCATTCAACTCACAAGTGTTTAACATTCATGCGCCCATTGCAGTCGGAGGCACTTGTGGATTCTGGTCAATGGAAGTTGACGTAATGGCATGTTTGCAACCAGTTCAATCCATAGCAGATGGCGACGAATCATCGTTGTCGACGGTTTCACCCTGTTCCAGTGCCCCAGCGTGGAGTCAACACTGAATCTGCCCTGTCTTAGAAGGTGTCCTGTCCGTTGTGACCATGCGGACAAGATGGCATGGTCACCGTGTTATGGCCATCTTACATGGTTCAGTAGCCGTTCCTCTCTTAGTCCGACCTCCTTCTATCCACTGTCTCCACACACTCATCACTGACATAGCAGCTGACCTCTACGAGCCAAAATGCCACGATATGAGAAACCCGCTTCCGAAGAACGATCATTCCGCCCTGATTGAACTCACGTACCTATATGGCTCCCTTTTAAACAGAAGAGCTAAACTAGCGCATAATTTAACATTTTCACCTCGTTTAATAGATCCACTGACGATTGTTGGCGCAATACTGACGCAAGAGGGCCCTGCTCTGCCACGTGTATCCCATCTCTTTCTAACCGTAATCAAGGATTACACACTCTTCTATACATTCACAGACTTTGGATTCATTCAGGCAATTCTTAGATGGTGTTGCAATTTTCACAAAAGATAGCCTCACCAGAACAGTATGACATCTACTTGGTGTCTCGGTGCAGCAATTTACAGTGTTACTTACAAGCTACTGCATATTATGTTTAACCTCAGAATTTCACTTCAGTTCCAAAAAGGAAATTTAAATTAAAAACCTAAGGCACTTGGTGGTAAATAAAAAGGAGCAGCAACGCACTAGAACAACTGGGCAAAGTTTCACATTAAACCACTTGATTGGAGGAAATAACTTGTAAATCAAATGTTATATTATTCTAGGGAAAACATTTCTAATACAAATACCTAGCAGTTCACACAACGCTTAACCGCCAAGTGTCGTTATGGGTGCCGAAAGATTTTGTTAAGTTCTAATCAGGCTTTTACCTATTACTCAGGCCTAATGGCGTGGGTTGAGGGGCCGTCAGCGCAGAGGGAAAACATAAATGTAGGGTAAAGGTAAAGGGTATAGAAATTACAAAGAAAGAAGAGCAATTGAGGAATCAGGTAACAATTTATTACACGATGAAATAGACTTAAGCCTGGTTACATACTTGCCTTTCTAACCTATCAGGTTAGATATTATCACCTTGAAGGTCGCTGGTTTACAAGGGGTGAAACGTACGTCTCCTGTCCTTATATCTCCTTCTATAACGTCATCAAGGCAATGTTACTACTCGAATATCTATCTGCTAGCACAATCCTCTGAATACCATAATATGTTTTAGATCCATTTAGAAAATTGTCTATAGGTGTAACATCCTAATTACATCTCAAAGAAGGGAGAGAGCTTTAGTGGTGCAATATATCTCGCTTAACATTAAGTTTTTTAAATGTTACTTAACAAAGTTTGTAAAATAATTCCATAATATGAATATTAATACTATTTTTCGTTAAATTTTCGTAACTGTTATTCATGTATAAACTACTTAAAACGAATAACAGTACAGTTGCGATGCAGTGCAAGCCTAGGAAGAAACAAAAATTGGTGTAGTGTAAAACCGTTTTACTTATTCCTTAATTTGTATTAATACTGCAGAAAAAAGTCTAATATTTACAAAATGTCACATTACGTGAACATCGCATACAGACTGGAAACAGAAGATTGGAGAAAAGGTTAGGTACAAGGAGGGAGAGAGCGAGAATATTGAATGGAAAAGGAAAAGTGGAAGCAAGAAGGAGAATGGGAGGAGGTGAACGAGTGAATATATTGCAGGAGAGAAAGAGGAAGTGAGAGACAATGAGAAAATGAGAGGCCGAATTTTGAATAGAATCTCCTAAATGGAATGCGTAATTACTGAGCCTTGTAAATGATATACAGAAAGCATACTTTGACATCGAATATGTCAAATACGTTCCCCTTTTCCAGACAGCTCCGCTATTACGGAGCTGTTTCATTATGCCATGCTAAGTTAAGATGAGTGATGAAGGGAGCCTCACACCAAGCCGTGTTGAGGAAGGTTCAGATAATTTATCTTGATGTAATGCGTGGCGCGCCTAATCACCATACATCACTTTTATGATGGTAATTTTTTCAATCTGTTTAAACATCAAGAGTATTTCTGTTTTCTCTATGGAGTCAAAGACGTGATACCAAGATATTACTAATCCTAAAAGGTCATGACTACACAGTGCTTTATTGTTTGGCTGTTATTATTGGGCATACCATCATAATCACAGTTTGGGATAAACTTCATAGTTGTTGATAGTTTTCAAAGTTGTTATATATTTCAAATCTCTAAAACTGCTATAAAACATTAGAAGGAATAAATTTTTAAGTTTTTTTTTTTAATATTTAAACCACGAAATCCAGCGCTTATTTTAAATGGAAATTCTAGTTGTTTTTTTAATTTTACAAAACAAATAATCATTGTTTCTACCAAATGTTTAATATACTAATATCAAACTTTCAGAAAAGATATAATCGAGAAATTGGTCCTCGTAGCCGTGGCCGCTAGAGCGTATGTCTCTAGCGCTTCGTCGCGTAGAAGGTCGCGGGTTTGGGTCCCGCCTTGGGCATGGGTGTTCATGTCTATAGTGTATGTGTGTAAAAAGTGCATAAAACAAACAGTAATCAAACGGAAATAATAAAAACGGTAAAACAAGGAACACTTTATATATAATTAATGTATTAATAAAAAATAAAAAAGAGCATTTTGCAGAACTTAGAAGTTCATTAACTAGTTACATTCAATAAGTATGTTTAATAAAGAAGATATGATTATTTTCATAATTATGCCATCATTTGTTTAAAATTTATCAGCAGATCCTTCTTTGCAAACTAACCAACCATTTTATTTACCAAGGTAATTCACAAGAACACTTAACAAGGCAACTAGCACTATGCTCATACCTGTATTCGCTTGAGAGTTTGATGGGATCATCTCTGCTCTATGGGAGGGGGGCCTGTGTGACAAAAATTGGATGCGGAGTATAGCTGGAAGTGCACGAAAATGAGTCCAGAGTACTTAGGAACATATAAGGATAATGACAGCATTGTACGGGAGGGATCTACACACAGGCATACATATGTAAGGAGAGCCGCTACAGAGCTCACGAGAGATGTCCAACAGCTACTTGCAAGTATCGTATGCGGTACATTTCAGGTTTCAGGTTTGGGCGTTGCGTTCTAGTCCGCAGCAGTTTTTTAGCTCACAGGCCCCACAAAGAGCAGAAATGATGCCATCAAACTCTCAAACGTATACAGGTATGAGCAAAGTGATAGTTCCCTTATTAAAATGTTATGTCATTCTAAACTGTAATTTAAATATCCAGTGGTACAGGAGAAACGGGTTATTTATATAAGAAAATATCGTTCAAAATGCAAGCTTTTTCAAAGCTCGTATGTATTATTAAAGTAACAGCACACTTGTCTTGAGCACAGGGAAGCAACCGTACTACACAACAATACCAAGTAAGACGCTGCTGTAAAATATTAAATATTTATTCTTTCACATTTATATATTTTATAATGTAGTATTCATTGGCGTTTAACTCACACGCTCCGGCCCTGTCATCAAAATACCTCGTCGTTCCTGACGTTAAGTGACGGAAAACCTGTTTAAGCTTAGGTTTAAAACTATTTGAAATAGAATATTAATATTCTACCTACAACAATAAGAACTATATAAAATTGAAGAGAAAATTCTAATAATAGAGAAGAGAAAGAGATTTTCTTTAAAGAGAAAATAATAATATTGCATAAGATATAGATTTTTATATTCGTTTGAAGGATTTACGCAATCTAGGATTTATAAATGGACGCCTAAGGTCAGACGCCTGTGTAGGAGCAGAGGAACTCCAGATGCGAGGTGTCCAAGATGAGAGCAGCCTGATACCTGGCGTGAGGGTGAATGAATGAAAGGAAGGGCGATTATGGATCAGCTGGTGAAATATATGACGAAGAAAATCGCAGAACTCAAAGAAAACCCTCCCAAATGCCCTTTTGTCCAATATAAATCCCACCTTCGTGCCCTGGAATAGAATCCGGATGAGAGTCGACGGATCTAACCACTCGGCCATGGCATCACCTTACTCTTCTTATAAGGAATAACCTCAAATTAAAATGTCGAATCTTAATCGAATGTATCATATGGGTGACGTTCTTCACGTTCTCGGGCTTCTAGCCAGGTAAGATGATGATATGACATCGACGTTTTGGGAGCGTGCACGTCTCCCATCTTCAGGATGCTGAATCTGAAGATAGGAGAGATGCCACATTATCTTACCTGGCTAGAAGCCCGAGATCGTCTAGAACATACACGCCACCAGGAAAGATTCAGCTCATATTTCATATGGGCAACGTTTTCTATACGTGATTGGTAGTGGCCAAAAGCTTTGAAATCTTCTTTACCTAAAAGGATATAAGAATGTAATTCAATTTGAGTTGCTGATAACCTCTGGAATAGCTAAGTTCAGCGAACGTTTAATACACATAGTGGTTGATCTTCGGGGAAACTCGCATAAATATATCTAAATCTCTTATTAAATCTACTCTGCCATCCTAAGCTTAGAAAAGCACGAAATAGGCGGATTTACAGTAACAGAAAGAGATTAGCGTTCCAAATTGATAATCAAAATGACTAATTATTTGGAATGTTTTCTGCGGCCTATATTATCATTTTAGACTCCTGTATTAATTTCCAGATGTCTGTTATTTAAGTCCCTGTCATTCGATGCTGGTAACAACTTAAACTAAACAAAAGTTAAAGGAATACAAAAGCAAACATTCAGATGCAACATTTTATGAAATTTTATGAAATGAAAATGTAACAATTGTGTAATTTACATAGTTGAATATAAGTATGATCGGGGACACCTTGGACCGCAGCCCAATGTATATTTTTTCTGTTTATCAGCCCAGATACTAATTGTTACTACGCAGCCTCTAAGTTTACCTTAAACACGAAAGTGTAAGCGAAACGATAGATAATGAGGAAAACAAAATTCCTGATAAAAGGGAAACCATGTCGCCATACATGTTTAAGATTTGTAAAACTATAATTTATTCGTTTGAAAGTACTTATATGGGTATGCTCATTTCAAGGAATAAAGCGTGTCTGCCTCACGTTCAAGAAGTCCCGAGTTCACATTCGGCAACATCGGATAGAGTAATAGCAGAGACTCAGATAAAAACATTTTTAATTGGTAATGCTGTAAAGTGCTTTGGTAAATAGCTGCGGGTCTAACAATAGGTCCTTTTTGTTTACTACTATTGTTTTTGTATATCAAGATTATGGAATATATTATTTCCAGTGATGTCCAAATCTGGAATTAAACAGTGTAAATATTTAGTTAAGGAGTGCGCAACTCAAGCAAGAAAGGGAAAGATGAAACTACCTCCTTCCAACCGCTGCGACAGAATGAACGACTTATGCGTGGTTGCTGAGTTCCAGAGACGGTACTGCGGTGTCATTCTTACACGTAGGAAATGAAAGGTGTACGCATTCATCCGCGTCAGACAAGTAGACCTATATGTCGTTGTCTTGGTTACAGGTGAGGGGAAAATAACATATGTAGAGGAAGCGAGCACATGCTTCAGAGGACTCCTGATTTAGGTTTAATTTAATTTAGTAGCTGGGCTTATTCCATTTCACTGTTATTCGAGTTACATGAGTGAGGGGCTATGAATATGAACGACCTAACTCTCGAAATATCAAATACGTACACAGCTTTACATTACGTTTTCTTACAACTACTGTCGATGTTTTAATTGAGTTTGTATCGTACGTAAGTGTACTTTTAGTTTTCTATTACGTATATGGTTATTGTTCTGTATTGTTGATATATTGGCCAGCAGTTTGTAGTACTAGATTTTAAAATGGAGCCGAGAAGAGATTGTAGAGCCCAACTGAAGCGCTACCAGAAAAAGATTTTAAAGCTTCTGTCGCTGGTGGAAGAATATATGAAGTCGAGTAAGTACTTTACTTATTTTGGAGGGCTTCTCCATTTTTCAGTAATTACTTGTATGCGAGACCTCATACAGCTCCAAGAACAATGCATAAAATCAATGAACTGGAAGGAAATGAACTGCTATCACCGTCAGCATGTAGCGCTGACCTTGCGTCATTAGATTACTATCTGTTTAGATCCGTGGTTCCTTTCCTACGACGAAGAAATTTTGAATGCATTAAAGCAGTTGACATGGATATAAAAGAAAACAGAAACTGCTACATTATGGAAATGTGGCTCAGGACGGGAAAGTTAGGTCGATACCCATGGAAGATTTGTGACGGGATAGGTAAGTCCTTCAGTTCGACGGAGTTACAGGTTACCACAGAGAGAGAGAGAGAGAGAGAGGGAGGGAGGGAGTGAGGGAGGGAGGGAGGGAGGGAGGGAGGGAGAGAGAGAGAGAGAGAGAGAGAGAGAGAGAGAGAGAGAGAGAGAGAGAGAGAGAGAGAGAGAGAGAGAGAGAGAGAGAGAGAGAGCTACCAGCCAAGTTCGCTTATTATTAATCACTGATAATAATCAGTCACCTTGGAAGGGCGGTCGCTCGACTACAGCGCTTCCCCTCAACCAAGCACGTATTGCCAAAGCGCAAGTACCGCCGTAGCGTAGCCTACCGGCGGCTTTGCTGCCTCCTGGTACCTGGAAAGACCGAATGCTGAGAATGAAATGAAACTAAATGAAAGGAAGTGAAACGGGGGATGTAAGGTAAGTCCTAGTGCCCGGGAAACCTCGACAATGCCCAAGGGTAGAAATCGACCCTCCCGAATACTGACAGCAGACACCGCCTGAGCCATCCCGCTCGGTGTATTGTCCTACGGCAACAGCGAAGCAAACTCTTCCGTCGCCGAGTTTCTTTGACAGTTTTCCATTTAGGTTACAAATCTACTTCCGTCCAGGCGGACCTTTTTAGGAAATCAAGAACTGGCACTAATGGAAAACCCAATAAAGGGAGAGCCAGACGAGCGCCAACTCTTCGTGAGTCTAGATATCTCTTTACGAAACCTTAGACTACATTTAAATAGTGTTTTAATTTTGTATTTTCCGAGAATCGAATTCATTGAGTTTTCATCAGCTGCCATATTCTGCATATACTGCAAGGTCAAATATATAGAAATACATAGGAAATAAATGCTTAACTTGGAAAAAATAGATGTAATTGAGATATGCAGGTCTGCTTCTGTAGTCCAGTGGTCACAGTGTGGCATGTCCACCTGAAGATACCCGGTTCGATTCCCGGCTGTGGCCGGTGTTTATTTCCTTAATTAGAAGAATTCCACCCTGCCCACAGCAGACTGTGAGGCTGTATGCCGCGAGAGTAACTTTTCTCTCCCCTCCTCAAAGTTAAAAACCTAAAGAACCACCGCGAATGAATTGTTTCTAATGTCAAAGCCCCTAATATACGTACCAATGTTAAAAAAAGGCCTATACGACTAAAGCAATCAAACGAAGGAAGTAATATATATTTGGAAATTAATTGTTCTTTCACATTAGCCGTGTGTAGGACGCACTATGAAAGGGCAGAGCCAGACTGAAAAATTCAATGCCATAGCCGGGATTTGAACCACGGATCTTCTGGTTTCCGTCCAGCCGCTCTAACCATTTGAACTACTATGGCCAACATGCCGACATGACATTAAATTCTCCAACTGACTCGTGTTTTCCCGGTAAACCACTAGGAGTTCTCATAAACACATGAGACAACTACCTTAATGGCGACTTACTATGCTGTAGGTACTTTAAGGTCAGTTCGGACCACTATTAGGTGCAATTAATGGAAATTAATTGTTCTTTCACACTAGCCGTGTGTAGGACACACTATGAAGGGGTAGAGCCAAACTGAAAAATTCAATGCCATAGCCGGGATTTGAACCACGGATCTTCTGGTTTCCGTCCAGCCGCTCTAACCATTTGAACTACTATGGCCAACATGCCGACATGACATTAAATTCTCCAACTGACTCGTGTTTTCCCGGTAAACCACTAGGAGTTCTCATAAACACATGAGACAACTACCTTAATGGCGACTTACTATGCTGTAGGTACTTTAAGGCCCGGGCTTTATAGTTCGCCGCACTATTAGGTGCAATTAATGGAAATTAATTGTTCTTTCACACTAGCCGTGTGTAGGACGCACTATGAAAGGGTAGAGCCAAACTGAAAAATTCAATGCCATAGCCGCGATTTGAACCACGGATCTTCTGGTTTCCGTGCAGCCGCTCTAACTAAGCGGCTTAGAGCGGTTAGACCGACTGAACGGAAACCAGAAGATCCGTGGTTCAAATCCCGTCTATGGCATTGAATTTTTCAGTCTGGCTCTACCCTTTCATAATATATATTTACTTAAAAATATTTTGTTAGACATTGCGCTGACAGTTGTCAACATCATATTAGCTCTGCCAAATTTCCCCCCATAGGAGTCCTTTTACATGTCAGTAAATCCACTGATTTGGGGCTTCGCACACGTAAAAACCATTAGTTGGCCACATTTGATGCGCGGCTTTAGAATGTTCCTGAGCCACGTACCTGAAGGTAGATGTAATGCTTTCCATAAAAGTTATGTACCAAGGTTACACCGGAAATTAATCCTTTCATTCCCCTTTAATTCCCCACAGAAAAGAGGTATTGTTAAAAAAGAAGTCTTCTAAACTTACGCGCGTCTTCTTTAGAACCATAAAATTCAACAATAAATTTTGGAGGGATGTGAAATTCGATATATCCAACGATACGAGAGGAATATTTATGAGAAAAAACACCCTACCCGTATCCTTTACCTAGGAAATATTTCTCAAATTTTTGATTCTCATATTAATGGATCTTAATGATTTTGATTAAATTAGCATATGGCTAAGATATTTTCATGAGAAATGAGAAGTGTATCTTGTAAATCTTCTGAAGTTCCTTTTTATTATAGATGTCTTTTGAATAATTGGTTAAAAAAAAAAAAAAAAAAAAAAAAAAAAAAACTTACGAAACAAACTCATGTCAGCACACAATGTATGCCAAGTACCTTTTTCGGGTGTGGGGGGTGAAGCTGACTGTTTCCGAGTTAGCGTTTAATGGGAGGTTATTCATTTTTATAGATTTCGTTTCTTCTCTATCTCTCTCATTCTCTCTTTACAATTTTTGACTATCGCTTAAGCCTACTGTATTTGTCTATCCTCATTGTATCTTCAAGGAAACATGCATTAAAACAACTTCTGCTAATGTTTATGACGATTAACAATAAATATTTAGGATAAGAATATTTTGAACAACAATGAGTGGAGAAACTTAAGTGAGGGCAACATATCAATTTATTTTATTCATCGGAAGACTGTGGCTATGAAATTTCAAGAAAATCTTCATCATGTTGGATTTATAGAGTCGACATGAACAGTTCAATGCCACGGCTGGGATTTGACCACGGATCTAGTGGTTTCCGTCCAGTCGCTCTTACCCATTGAGGTACCATGACCAACATGCCGTCATGACATTAAATTCTCCCATTGAATCATATATTTCCCCGATAAACCACTAGGGGCTCTCGCATCCGAGATACACCGTTTGTGGCGACTTATTATTGTACGAGGGCTGTTCAATAAAGAATGATCATAATTCTTTTACGGTCATAATTTTTCGCACTAAAATTCAATCTTATTATATTATGTTAGCTTAATGTGAAACAAACACGCCGTAGTAGTTTCATTGTTGGTACTCCTGGTTCCCGCCTGTGAGAACCAGACAAGTTCAGACATGTTCAGTATCGCCTTCCGCTAAATTGGAGGTAACACTTGAGGAACAATATGCGGCTTTGAAATTCTGCTTTTGTCTCAACAAATCTTCAGTTGGGATCTATACAATGTTACAGTAGGCCTATGGAGAGTCTGTTCTTCCCTGCAGCACAGCTCTAAAATGTTTAAAGAGGGGGAGACAATCAATTTCAAACGAAGGTTGAAGGTCGACCCAGTTACTGCGTTTATGGAAGAAAACATCAACCCTGCTGCTGCCATTGTGAGAGAGGATCGACGAATTACCTTAAGATCACTTTCTAAAATACTGAACATTTCATTGGGTGCCACGTTGGTGACAGAAACATTACACATGAGACGTGTTTGTGCGCGATGGGTTCCAAGACTGTTGATTCCCGAACAAAAGGACATTCGCATGCAGGTCTGCATGTAGTTAAAGTTGATGTTAGAGGAAGATCCTGAGTTTCTTTCAAACGTACTCACCGCTGATGAAACTTGGTTACATCATTTTGATCCTGAGAGCAAGCAGCAAAGCTCAGTGTGGAAATCTCCTTCATCACCAACCCCCAAAAAAGTAAAAGTGGTTGCTTCTGCTGGGAAAGTTATAGTCATCTCATTCTTTGATATTCATGGGATGGTTTATCAGCATGTAGTACCTGTACATACATCAGTAACTGGACAATACTACAGCGATGTCCTGAAAACATTGCAAGTCCATATCAGGCGCAAAAGACCACATTTCCGTGAAGCAGGCTGGATGCTGCACCACGATAATGCGCGGCCGCATATTGCCAATGTTGTTGCTGAATATCTTGCAAAAGTCAACGTGAAGTGCATCCCATACCCTCCCTATAGTCCGGATTTAGCCCCATGTGACTATTTCCTATTCCCTAACTTAAAGAAACGCCTTCGTGGGAGGCAATATCCGTCATCTGAAGCAGTGGTGAAGGCTGTGGATGCGATTTTGAAGAATCTCTCAAAAACTGGTTTGCAGCATGTCTTTGAAGACTGGCAGAAACGCTGGGACAAGTGCATCACATTCAGGGGAGACTATTTTGAGAACGGCCATCAAAATTTTGAGGATGAGTAAAGGTACGTTGTCAAAAACAAATTGATCATTCTTTATTGAACAGCCCTCGTAAGTACATTGGATAAGTACCTAAAAACTAAAAACATCTATGAGCAGTATAAATAGAATAGGCACGAAAAGAGATTATAAGAGCGGAATGTCATGGAATTGTAACACCACGATACTTAGTTTTGTTCCCATAAGGTTTAGCAGCACCTAATTTCCGGCGCTTTGTTATATACAATGGAAACCCCGTTATTACATTAGTAAGCCGTATCCTACTGAAATGTTGTGTAGCTCAATGGTAGCTCAATGCGTAAGAGCGACTGGGCGGAAACCAGTAGATCCGTGGTTCAAATCCTGGCCGTGGCATTGAATTGTTCATGTCGACTCTATCAATCCAATACCTTAGCCCGTATACGGCTAGTGTGAAGAAATAAATAATTTCCATCAATTAACTTCGTCATGTTACTTTCAAAGTTAGCCGAGTCCACGTCTTCGTTTAAGCTGTTCCCCTAGTGCATATCAGACTTGAGTGTTTTCCTTTGTATTCTTGTTTTTGGACCAAATTCACGGTATTTTGAAACGAGCATTTCGATACCTAATTTCTTAAATACACTGCAATGTTACAGTGAAAATTGCAGGTATATATTTCATGAATGAAAACAAAGCTATATTGAGCGTACAAATTTAATTGTGAACGCGAGTCCGTCGCGAAGCCGTTTCTAAAACAGAAAAAAGCAACAGTCAATGTAAGCTGAATATATGGGCTGCATTTCGTAAACCCCAACAGGGAGCGGGATTATTCAGAGAGTGAAAACGCTGTACAAAAAGCTGGTCGTGAGTCATTAAATTCGCACCTTCCGTTCGCATTCTCCAAAACGCTGTAAACTGAAATACTTTTCCGATTGCTTTACTCAGTCTAAAACCCCACCAGTTAAACAAGCTTCTCATCCAGCCACCGGTGTCTCTAGTCTCCTTGAAGATTGTGCAGCAGAATATCACCAATACTCCATTTACAAAGATGGCTCTCGGATAGCTAAAGGGCTTAGTAAAAATGCTAAAGTAAGATGTGCGTTTGTGGTATTCTCTCGCTCCATAGAATGTCATTCTTCCATGTTCAGAGTTGCCAAGGAATGTTCAGTTTTTCAAGCCGAATTATTAGCAATGCGTGAAGCAGTGAAATGGTGCAACAACTTACAATGTACCGCTCGCCTTTACAGTGACTCACAAGCAGCAATTGCAGCTTTGAAAGATACCAAAAACAGCAGTCCTATTGCAGCTGAAATAAGAAGTCAATTATTATGTAGTTCCCATCTGTGTATTAAATGGGTCAGAGAACACGTAGGGCTTGCAGGAAATGAACGTGCAGATGAGCTTGCAAAGAGAGCTGCGAATTCAGATCTTCCAGAGACATACACTCTATGCCCCATTTCATATGTGAGCAACCATAAAGTGAGATTATCATCAACGACTGGAATGAATACTGGTTAAAAAGTGATTGTGGTGCTTTGACTAAGGATTTATATTTCCCAACAGTTTTTGACAGACATAAATGTAAATTCGTTAATCCTATGTTCTCACTCAATTCTTAACTGAATATGGCAAATTTTCTACTTATTTAGATTCAAAATCAAATCCACACGTGATTGTATTTGTGGAAATCATCTTCAAGATGTCCCTCACATTTTATTTGATTGCCCGTTTTTCTGTTTTGAAAGAAACGAACTTGAATTATTGCTTCAATCCTTAGGTTACACTTTCTCAAAATCACTTACACATATTCTGATGCATTACAAAACTTATCAATATTTCATGGCTTTCTTAAACAAAATATTTCTTAAGCTAAATGATTCATCTTGATGTTTACTGTTTGTAAGCTTGATATTGAATTTGTTATGTTTTTGTAAATTGTATTGTATTCATATATTTGTAAACTATATTCCTGATATACCTTTGGATAAAATAGAAATATAAAATTTGGATAATAAATAATAATAAACCTATTATTCTATTTATTTTTTCTGTGAATAACGAATTTCCGCTAAGCTGTGGTTTTATTGAACTTCAGATACATACTGTGACTTTGTGGGTTCGTGAAATAACAAGACGAGGTTACAAACGCAAAAACTACACTTTATTTTCCTAGCAATACACCGTTTACCATTACAAATTTGCTAGCTAACCAAAAACTGTTTATTTTTCAAACACTACGCTCAACTGTCTGTCGCTTCCGGTAACGATCGGCCCCGAAGTTTCCCGAATCTCCACCGGCCATCATTTATTCATCGGCTTCGCGAGTCTACCGCCAGGGTGACACTGCTCCCTCCTCAAGGCTGGTCGTCCCGAACAGCGCCTTCGTAGCGGGCCAGGCGATCCAGGTGTACCACCAACATCTTTCCTCGGGGCACCTTCTGGATGCGGTAGACCACGTCGTTAATCCTCTTCACCACACGGTACGGTCCTTGCCATGGCTGCTGAAGCTACGGGCAGCGTCCCTTGGTCCGGGTTGGGCGGTAGAACCAGACCAGGTCACCTTGCTGGAACCCTTAGCTGTTGGCTTGCCTGTCGTACCGGGTTTTCATGCGGTCGCTCGCCTTCTGGATGTTCTGGCGAGCCATCTCGTGCATGTCGTGGAGGTGGTCCACCAAGTTCTCCACATCCCTCAAGAGTGGCCCCAAGTCTGCGTCCGCCAGCTGCTCCCTCCTCAGGCCTGCGCTATCCCAGCCATCCGCAGGCACTGCCGTGACTACTCGAACTGCTGCGGCAAGCTCCTTCCCCTCCGCTCTTGTGCATTGGCCGCACTCTTCTGGACAGGATCTTCGGGACATAGCGTCCGCGTTACCGTGACTCTTCCCTCTGCGATGTTCCGAGGTGAAGTTGTACTCCTGCTGCCTCTGGACCCAACGTGCTGTCTGGCCTTCCGGTCGCGCCGTCACCATCACCCCGCTCCACGCGGGGACAACAACGTCTTCGTTCAAGATGACCCTGCAAATTCCAAGGCGCTCTTTTGGTTGACGGAGCATAACCTCTTCTCCGTTGCGCCTCAGGACCTTCCTGCCGTCGTCGACCGTCGCCTCGTGGCTCCTGAGGGCATCCAGTCCCAGAATCACCTCCTCAGCCACCTTCGCGACGAACACCCACAGACGTACGGCACTCCGTCCCAAAGTCAGCTCCAGCAGGGCCTCCTCCTTCACAGGCATGGTGTCGCCCGATGCAGTCACAAGCTCGTATGGTCGGCTCGGCTTCCTCGTCGGCAAACCCTTCGCCACGTCAGGTCTGATGATGGTCACGGCCGCCCCGGTGTCCACCAGCACGCGGCACGGCTTTCCTCTTACCCAACCGTCCGCGATGAGGCTGTCATCCATACGCCGGCTGACGGCACGCAGTGTCACTCGAAGGGATGGTGGTGATGGCGCCGACGTGCCCCTCTCCACGACGGGCCTTACTCGTTCTTCCGGCCGCTCTTCCTGGTGTGGGCAGTCTCTCTGCAGGTGCCCGGGCTGTCCACACCCCCAACACAGGCCACTAGGTGTTCGCCGGCGTCCCTTAGCTGGTCTTCTGTCTGCGGCGTAGCGCACACTCCTCGTTCTCGACGTCGGGATAGATGCTACCTTGGCCGCCTCCATTCTTAATGCCGCTGTCAGCGCCTCGTGGATGGTTTTATAATCGCCGAGCATTAGGCGCTGACGAATCTCCGTGTCCCGTACCCCGTCGACAAAGTTGTAGGCGGCTTCCCGGGATACGAACTCCAGTGGCAGGTCAACCAAGGCCTTGCCAGCCAGCTGCTCAATCGCTATGGCGAACTCCTTCAGCGTCTCCCCCGGCTGCTGTGACCTTGCCTTTAGATGGCTGCGGTACGCTGCGGCTAAGCGGTGGTTCCCGAAACGATTCTCCAGGGCCTCCCAGATGTCCTTGGGCGCTGCCGTTGTCTGCACCGCGTTTAGGACTTCCGCGGCCCGTCCCTGGAGGCTGGCTATTAGCTGTGTGGCCTCCTCCTCCGGTGACCATCTGTTGTGCTTGGCCACTGTGCCGAACTGGCGGCGGAAGACCTCAAATGTTGACGCGCCGTCATATTTCGGCGGTTTGAGGCGCGCAGATGTTGTGTCACGTCCCGGCGCGTCGGCCTTCAAATCCTTCAGTTTCCTACCGACGACGTCCTCTACTATGGCGTTCAGGGACTTGACGCTGGTGTCGGCCTTTCCCTCCAGGTGGTCAACGCGGCTCGCCAGGTCCTCGACGCGCTCGTCCACTTGGCCCATCCGCTTGCCCAGCTCCGTCACGTTATCCCTCACGCCGGCCAACTGTTCTTCAAACTTCACTGCAAGGGCCTCGTTTGCCGCTTTCATCTCCGTGGCCAGGCTGTCGTTCGCTGCCCTCATTTCTGTGGTCAGTTCGGCCATCTTTGCGGTCATTGTCGTGGCCAAGTTGTTATTTGCCGCTTCCGTCTTCGCTGTTATTTCCGCGGCCAGGTTGTTATTTGCCGCTTCCGTCTTCGCTGTTATTTCCGCGGCCAGGTTGTTATTTGCCGCTTCCGTTTTTGCAGCGAGGTTTTCATTTGCTGTCTTCATTTCTTCCATTTTCTCTAAAATCTTTGCCAATGCAGCTTCCATTGTCTTATGTTCCACTTCTGGCACCAGTTGTGACTTTGTGGGTTCGTGAAATAAGACGAGGTTACAAACGCAAAAACTACACTTTATTTTCCTAGCAATACACCGTTTACCATTACAAATTTGCTAGCTAACCAAAAACTGTTTATTTTTCAAACACTACGCTCAACTGTCTGTCGCTTCCGGTAACGATCGGCCCCGAAGTTTCCCGAATCTCCACTGGCCATCATTTATTCATCGGCTTCGCGAGTCTACCGCCAGGGTGACAATACTTTTTGCAGTCAGTATTATTGGCATATAACTTTAATCGATACGGTTAGTGGGTTGTTAAATAGTAAGAGATATGTCAAATTGT
This sequence comes from Mantis religiosa, assembly GCA_030765055.1. NCBI lineage: Eukaryota > Metazoa > Arthropoda > Insecta > Mantodea > Mantidae > Mantis > Mantis religiosa. The sequence continues at coordinate 42,255,669 of CM060955.1, forward strand.
AGTTTTGTGAGGTATTATGATATATTCAACTCGAGTTTTTCAATTATCAGCACATTTAAATAAATAAATGTGAAATGAAATGAAATAAATGTTAAGTTACTGTTCTTTTGTGTCTTATGAGAAAACTGTAGCAGAAATGTAGGTTTTCGTGATTGTTTTCCATATTAAAGTATCAATTGTAAATGAACATTCCAAATGTCTACATAGTTTGGTTGTAAATAGGAAAATGAAATTACTGCGACTGAACTAAGTCAAAATATGGTACTTATATACAGGAAGTGTCGTATTCAATTATTCACTATTGAGATATCACTGGAAATAGATTTGGAAACAGCACGAATAGAAGTCAAACTTAAAAAAAGAGCCTAATAAAATTAATTAATAAACATCCGTGAGTGAGTTCTCAGTCACACACACACACACACACACACACACACACACACACACACACACACACACACACACACACACACACACACACACACTGGAAGAGAGAGAATAGCATAGGAAATTTAATTATTCTTCCACACTAGCCGTGTGCAGGCTAAGATTTGAATAAATAGTTACACTGGAAAACGCAATGCCATGCTCGGGATATGAACTACAGATCTCCCGGTTTCCATCCTTTCGTTTTTTTTTCTTTAAATCTACGTCCTCCAACGTTAAGTCATGTCGGAGGATGAAGGAAATGGGTGAAATGATGCTCAAATGTGTCCGGGGTCCTAGAGTTGACAAGTCCTTTCGTTCTTAACCATTGAGCTACCATGGCCAACGTGCCATCATGACATTAAATTCTCCAACTGACTCGTATGTTTCTTGATAAACCACCAGGAACTCTCATTTATAGAAATAGGCACATTTTGTGGCGACTTACTAAGTACTTAAATCTCAGGTTTTATAGTTACCACTGTTAGGTAATTTATCGGAAATTTAATCATTCTTCCATACTAGCCGTGTGTATACTAAGATTTAAATAGAGTCAGACTGAAAAATTCAATGCCATGCCCGGTTCAGATCGCTATCTATTCAGAGAATAACATATTTTGAAAACAAAATGTCGTTGGTTTTTTAAGTTCACAAGCTTAAGATAGGATTCGAAACTCTTCAGAAAACTTCCATCGCTTCAAATTACCCCTTACATAGAAATTATTTCCATATTTTTTATTTTCCAGAAAAGGCCTGGAAAGCTTTTATTAATATACTATACAATTCTAAGTTATTTTCGTGAATAAGATATGTATATGTATTTTTAATTATTTGCGAATAACCTGTGAAGAACTTTTCATTCTGGATGAACTTTATATAACAGTAAACACTATAAGGGATAGAGAAAAGCTTATCTTACATAATGTTGCAGCTCATTAAAACAGACAATTAATACGTCAGTTACATTTGCTTTGGCATTAATCAATGAAAACTAAACTATTGAACTCACTGAACGCAAATCAGTTTAATCTATGAATGTAAACCAACAGATGTCATGTTGGCACGTTGGCCATAGTAGCTCAATGGTTTAGAGCGGCTGGACGGAGACCAGAAGATCCGTGGTTCAAATCCCGGCTATGGCATTGAATTTTTCAGTCTGGCTCTACCCTGTCATAGTGCATCCTACACACGGCTATTGTGAAAGAACATTTAATTTCCATTAATTGTACCTAATAGTGCTCCGAACTATGAAGCCCGGGCCTTAAGGTACTTACAGCATAGTAAGTCGCCATTTAGGTAGATGTCTCATGTGTTTATGAGAACTCCTAGTGGCTTACCGGAAAAAACACGAGTCAATTGGAGAATTTAATGTCATATTGGCACGTTAGCCGTAGTAGCTCAATGGTTTAGAGCGTTTGGACGGAGACCAGAAGATCCGTGGTTCAAATCCCGGCTATGGCATTGAACTTTTCAGTCTGGCTCTACCCTTTCAGATATTTAAACATTTGAAGGTGGTCTCTTTTCTTGTACACTACTTTAATGCATGTACAGAACATGAATTGAAATCAACTCTATACTTATGATCAATAATACGCATATAAAAACTAAAAAAATATATGAAAAGTATAAAGTGTAGACACGAAAATAAATTATGATTGGGGAATGTCATGGAATTGTAACACCTTGGTACTTGGTTTTATTGTCCCCATAAGTTTTAGCAGACTTAATTTTATGCGCTTTGTTGTACACTATCTAAACCCCCTTATTCCATTAATATTATGTAAAGCTTGTCCCGCTGAAATGTATTCTTCCGCACCCCTTTCCTTGACTTTCCTCTGAAGTGCAAAGAAACAGACGCTTTGCAATGTAAGGTCTGATGATAAAAGCAATGAAAATCGACATGATAGATGCATATCCTTTTGTCATCCTGAAAGGAGGAGGCATTAAACCTGATCCTCCTATTTGTTGATAAGCATTCCAGACCTTCGGAAACGGCCGCGCTGTGGCTCAGTGGTTAGACCGCTTGGCGCTCACCAAGGCGGCCCGGGTTCTATCCCAGGCGACCGCAAAGTGAGATTTGTGCTGGACAACACGGCGCTGGGGCGGGTTTTCTCCGGGACCTCTGGTTTCCCCCGCCATATCATTTCACCGGTGCTCCATCTTCATCTCATGTATCATCAGTGTCAGACCTTCGGAAGTGCAGTGAATATGATGATGCAAGGAGTGAGCAGTGTCTGCATATATTGCCGCACGGTGGACATAGCAGTGGGAGAAAGCTTAGAACTATGAGCAGGAGCAAAGTACGTACATGCATTTAGATTTCATAGTGGATTACAATACGATGAGGAAGAGTATGAGTGGTGATGAAGTTTGGGTTTTGGAATGGTGAAAGGTTACGGAGAGGGTTGAATGGAGGCAGTTTTAAGGTAATATTGAATAAGATGCATTTTTATTTAACATGGTTAAATATTTATTTCGCGTGCAAGAGTTACCTGATGCGGACATAGTGAAATTATGCTTGATATATCAAGAAGAACATATGTTTAATATTCGAATATGGAGAAAATCAAGATTCAGTTATTTAAAATTTACTAGGAGATTTTTGGATTAATATTGGACTTTTTAGAACAGGTTTTTGGAAGGAACTGAGATTGAAATGAGAGGAAATGAACAGGCAAACTTCATTTGCCCAGATGAGGAAGAAACGCTTACTGGGGTACCATAGGGGAATAAAAGCTTACTCAGATAGGGAGAGGTGTTTGTCAACGTACACAAAGAATGAAAGAAGGGGTTTAGCTTGGTTTATATTTGGTGTTTGTGAACTAAGAGGAATGAGAGGAGCAGTTATCCCAGGAATGTGCCCCATCTATAAACATAAAGATGAAGTTCATATTATGTTTCAATGTACAGTCACAGAGAACTGAAGAGAATGATCAGTTAAGAAATGGCTACTTACGAATAAGGAAATTGCAATTAGAAAGATCTTTGAAGATATAAAGCAGTTACCAAAATTTGGAGAGTTTTTAAGAAAGGTTAGGTTACAAATAGATATGTTCAGTGGAAAGGCACATGACGTGATTATAAAGGGTAAGTGTATTTTGTAATGCTTAAAAAATTGTTATACAAAACTATTTCTGTGGGTGGATATGACTGACCATGAGCCCGGACTGAGTGCCAATTCATAATATGCGCTAGCTTATCACAAATGAATAAATACATAAATAAAATGGTAAACATTCTCGATGGCACTGATATGCATTTTAGTTGCATAAAATGTTATGTAATATATTTGATTCATATTATTATGAAAATGTATTTTTGGCGATAAATTGTGTTAGAATATGTTAAAATAAATGATATTAGTAACTTAAGCAGTTTGTATCCCACAACAAACTATGCCACTACAGGAGTCAAGGAAATTGGACTAATGCACGTGGCTGTAAAAATTAGGGAAGATTGTGCTAGATGTGTATTTAATGACGCCATCATTGGTCAAAAGGAAGTGTTGTCCTTTACACAAGAAGGAACATGTTTACTGCAATAGTCGCTGTTTGTTTGACGTAAAGAAAGGTGGGAGTTGGAGACTTATCTTGCGAAACAGTCGCAACAAGATTGCGACGCCCTGATTCTGTAGGTTGTTGATGTTGGCTCCGGAAGTTGTTCGAGATGCAATCGGTTGCATAACTGTTGTAGGAACAGCGATACCAGACATGGATTTTGTCGACTCTAAAGTTGTAGGATGTTCTCTTGCATAATGCTTGCCAGGTAGGTTAAGATTTGCAGATAGGCAGATTTTCAACCTTTTGAGTAACGTCTCAGAATACTTGGCGAGAAACCTCATCGAGATTTGTTGAAGCTTAATATCTTTACCCACAAAGCGCCACGTTTTGAAGAGAAAGACGCTGATATTAATTTTCTCTATTGAAAATGTTTTCAATTACAAGTGACATTGGAAAATAGATAATTTGTGTGTATCTGAACATCACAAACTTTCTTAGGTGATTGTGTACATAAATACTATTTATTACGCATCAGCTATGTATAGCAGATGTAAAACACATCTTCGCACTTAATACCTTCGATTTGCATATTTTGAAGATGCACACACATCCCTTTGACGTGCCAACAACCACCCCAACAAGCGTAAAACCAAATCGGCAGCAAACATGCCAGTAGAAACAGAACTTTCCTCTACGACCCTTCATGACCACAACGAAGAACCACAATTAGAAACCAGAAAGACAACCGCTAAATTAGTCACGTTCATTAGACAAACTTTGAGTGAATTTTAGAAAGCTTTATACCGTTATTGAAAGTTTTACCATAGGCACATATGCGTATAAGTAGGTAATCGAACATCTTTTTATTCTTTCATCGTCCGATATGACCTACGCTGGAGGAGGTTAATTTAAAACAAGAATTTCCGATGTAACACCCCATGCAAAAGACCCTAAACTTCAAGTCTTCGTCCAAAAGATAATTACCAGTCATTCACATAATTTTAAGAGTTAAGTCAGTTACAATATAGGTGCACCATTAAAAGCTCAGTCAAAACAATGACACAAACAATTCTTTAATTGTTAAAAAAAAAGTTAAATCTCTTTGAGTCGCTCCAATTAAATTTTTCGTTGCGAAATAATTTTTCAGCCTTTGTTAATAGTATTTTATTATTATATTCTCCCTGCATATTTCACTGACATTACTCCGGTAACTGAAAAATTATACAGAATGCATCTTGTCCATATACATTAATTCTTGAAGTTTTAAATAATAATAATTAATAAATACAGCTGCACCATGTACAACTGAACCCAGACAATTCTAAGAATATTTTGTCATATTCAAGATCACGGGGCTTGTCGTGAAGAGCTGACCAGTGTTTGCTAGTGGAAGGAGCCGCATAGATGTGCCTACTCTTGATGGGCAGTAACTGACGTCAGGAGGATATCACAAGGCAGGGACAGGCTACACAGATACCGTTTCATAGCGTTCCATTACATTCTAGACGGTAATTCTGGAAATATCTATCACCGGGCTGCGTCCTACAGTAAGGTACCCATGAGTAAGGGTATAGATTGTTTGGCGCTTAAAGTTAGGTGTGGTTCGAGCTCCGAGTTAAGTTGACGAGTGAGGCCCTGTGGTGAGGAGTTAGGCGCAGTGAAGCAGCTCATGTATTAGTTGGACAGTGAGTTGTACACAGAAGTGTGGTATGTTCCAAGCTCCGTGGTGAGGAGCAGGCAGGCCGTGAAACGGTGTAGGGAGCAGTTCAGACTCAATAAGCGTGGCTCCGTAGTTGTGAATCGCCGGGCAGTGGAACAGGTCAAGGAGGAGTTTACGTGGAATATTGGAGCTGTATTTTCACAGTTAGCGTGTAGCACCGTGTAATACGTTAACCTGTGTATACGTCAGAGAGATTCATAGCAGCACAAGTTGGAGCACACTAAAGAGACATAATCATTAAACAGACGTGTCGAAGTTGTGTAATTGTTTAAATAAGGCGACTTTTAGTTAGCATTCAACTAAGATTTTTGTGACAAAGAATTTTAAGGTTAATTTTCGTTCTGTTTTATGTTTTTTTCCCACAATGTGTAACTTTATATAACAAATTCAGCCTATCATAACAAAATGAAGCATTTTATATAAAAGAAGGTGAACAAAATCATAGACTGAGGCTAAACTGAGCTGTGAATTTGACTCTGAACTCAACTGTGAACTCAACTGACTTAACTGCTATGCTTCGTTCTGCCTTTAATTCACGGCGGGAATGGCGAGAAGGTTCTGGAAGTTTAATGTTTTCCAGTTCCATTATTCGAACGTTTGAGAACAAATCCGCGCGCTATCAATACGGCTCGCTTTCGGCTTTGTGACGTTAGCTAGTTGCCGTCTTTGAATGTTGCGTTCTGTTGCCGGCAGGCAACAAATGTACTACAATTGTTTGACTCGCACTTAATTTGTCCATAACAGGCACCCATCGTCGCCATTACTGTATGCAAGCCTTCACACATGCTATCATTTATATGAGATGAATTATGTTATTCTACAGCAATATTTAGTTAATTACATATACATGTTTATTTCTGTCCGATTTCACTCAGAATGGCCGCAAGAGTTATAATTAATTTTATGATTAGACTGGTATCATTCCATGTGTTCACATCAATAAAGCGAAGCCAGTTGTTATCACGTGATTTAGACCATGCGGGAAAGACATTTTAATGTCTATGATTGACTAAAATTAGATATAAATTGATTCCTACTGAATGGAAACGGGATAGCAAGAAACTCCATCCAGTGAAAAGTGCCTCACGTAGAGAATCTGGTGGGAATTGATTCATTTCTAACTTCAGCCATTAGGAAACATCACATACATACGCACGTAGGGTAAATCACGTGATGCGAGTTGGTTTTGCTTTATTATTTTACAGATCGCAGGCAGTTATCTAAAGATAAGTTTTGCAAACAAGAAATGGTAGCGTCCGGTTTTCATAGGATGTAATAACAATCACGACTAAATAAATAATTTAAAGCTATTGAAATTGAAATATAGTAATAATTTCTTCATAATTTATTTTGTTGTTGTTTGAAAAACTGTCCTTCGCGACATTAGGGAATTTTAAAAATACAATTAAATAATTCAGTTTGTATTCACACGTTAAGTTCGCATATAGTATATGGATTTGAAGAAACCAGCGTTCTTAATTAAAATGCACATTTCTCACGGAGATATATTCAAGAATGCTGTGATTTCTTCTTGTAGAATATACATATATGGCAGGGGCAAAGAATGTGATGACACAGAATAACAATTTTCACTATGTGGAGCAGGATTTTTGGAGATGAGAAATAATTATGAACATATGGATATAGAAATATGAAATTTCTTAGAATGTTCAGATTATGAGTGCTAACTCTGTCCATTTCATTTTCGAAGTTCTATCGCCTTTCTTGTGAAGTCATTAATAACAGAAGTACTGGTATGTGGTACACATTGTTTTTGGTTTCAGAGAAGGATTATAAATATAAAACCTCGGAAGTAAAACTTGACCCAAACTGGACTACTCCTACGGTGTTGGCATTGCTAGCTGTTTGAACCTACGCCCTAACCTACTGTTCTACTTGGCACCTTAAACTATTTCTAAACACACTAAATTTCTTCGTTGAAATTATTTGAGTTGCTGTTTAGGAATACCTTTATCTATTGATAAGGAAATATCTTCCTCCAGTGGGAAGAATAACAGATTTTACTCTACTAAGTACAGAGCGTAAACAAATACGCGATTTAAGTAGTAATGCTTGATAGTGATTAGAGGCGTGTGATCATTTCTTTTTATAAACGCTTTATTTAGTACTAGGGGAATGAGAAATCGTGGAATCCAGGTGGTAGATCTCGCCTTCATTGTTTAGCACTGGTACTGCAGCAGTTGTTAGTGATGTACAGCAATCTCTCAGATGTCTGAAATCAGTGCTAGGATTTTTTGTGTTATTCTGTTAAGCAATTTCACACTCGTTTGTGTGCCCATTGTAAAATAGGAATAGATAATGATGGCTCTGAACACAATTGTAGAGTATAACGAGTAGCTTCTCGTCTACGGGAGATCCTCAAGGCGCATTCCGATTTTATCAACAGCAATATCCCAACTGGCGTCACCCAGTCCATACCATGTTTCCAAGATCCTAGAGGCAGTTAAATGTAACAGATATACTTCTTTAATATCTTCTTTTCCGTTCTGCTATTGCTCTCACCAGTTTGTTCAGAAATCTTATGACGTAAACGAAGCATCTCTGGAGATGGATTATTTACAGAGTATGAGTACAGTGTAACTACCAGTGAGTCATTAATATGTAGTCTGTATATGAGCTAACCGTGAAGCTAAATTTATCTCGTCAAGTTGTCTGTCATTGCAACTGTGTTGACAAACTCTTTACAGAGGGGACATGCAGAAAGAGAAACAAATTGAGTATAGTAAAAATATTACGAAGAACTGTGTGAAGCACCACTCAACATAAAGTTGTACACAGGTCTACATACCGCTAAATAGAATACAGCAGGTTAAAAAAGTATATATATATATATATATATATATCAATATTTGGTCTATTTCGAAGCATTTACCAAAATTATGAATGTTCATTGTAGTAAAGAGGTCACATACTGAGTGTACGGTGAAACGCAGTGTTGTGAGAAGTGAACAAATAGTGAACGTTGGCAGTAAAATGTCACCTTTTTTACTGTGTGTGAATATTTGCAATTTACAATTAAGTAACACGTAATGCTATGCAAAATGTGTGCGTTTAATATATCAGCGAGCTTAGTACAGTGAAATTGTCTATACGATATTTGGAATGATTCATAAAAAAAAAAAAAAAAAAAAAAAAAAAAAAAAAAAAAAAAAAATTTGAAAACTCAGTTTACTTCTGAGGTTTGCATAACAATTATTCGCCATGAAAAGAAAAGTAACAGTAGTTTTTTTAATATCCCTCAACCGCCATTGATATGACGATATGGATGTTTTTAACATCCATAGATAAAATCCTATAAGCGGCTTTGGAATGATTCTTTAACAAAAAAGTTTTTGAAAACGCAGTTTACTTCTGAGGTTTGCATAACAATTATTCGTCATGAAAAGAAAAGTAACAGTATTTTTTTAATATCCCTCAACCGCCATTGGTATCTGACACGTGGTGTTTTTAAGATCCATAGATAAAATCCTATAAAATCCTATAAGCGGCTAAAAATCCATTTCACGGGCGTTGATAAAAGAAGATGTGCACTACCCAGACCCAATTCAATTGTCTACGGAGCCCATCATTCTGCGTTTTGGATCGATTTTGCGATCCTAGTCATTGTAATTACTCCATCATTTCGTGATGGTCCAACATGAAGCGCTTCTACTACGAAATGCAACTTTAGCTTGTGTTTGCAAAGTTTTCAGTATATTACAATAAGTTCGTAAATATCTTGATTTGTGATTCATGATCAACTTTATTAGCAACTTCTCGTCATTTAGCTTGTCCTCGTGCAACTTAGTGCAATTTGTTGTTATAGGCTATTTTCTTCTCTGAATTCAGTAATAAGGTTATTTTGTATCTTTCTGATTAAGTGAGTTGACGCGCAATCTTTTTAAGATAAAAAGAACTAAGGTTCATCAACTTTCAGTCAATAGTTATAGTGGTGGCGGCGGCGGTGGTAGTAATACGGTCTCAGCTTTTGGTAACGTCTAGCACAGGATTCTTTCTCATTTTTACCTTTTTAATTATCAACTGATCAGCACAGCCAATGCTATAAAATTGAGGAGCAACAGATACAGAATAAAAGATTAAAGAATACAGGGCAGGAGGAAACTCGCATTGGAGTCCTCAAGCAAACTGATCTTATTCTTCCTTTGAAATTGTTTTTACGGCATTACAGAAACCAGATATCTGTAGTAGCTGAATAGTAGCTTTTAACATGTTAAACTTTAGCCAGATGTTACAGAATGTGTCTGAATATGAATCAAGAGGATGTTTGCTCTGTGGCTTTGCTGGAGGAAGTAAACCACAAGCATTATATTTGTGATGAAACTTCAATTGGAAAATTGAGTTTGTCAAAACGAGACAGAGGAAAGCTGGATGCAGCTCATTTGAACTGTATTCTTATCGGGAATATAATGGCCCAAGAGAGAGAAATGAAATGAAATGTGTAGTGTTTAACGCCCGCTTTTACTACATACGGCACCACAGGCGATGACACTGATGATACATGAAATGAAGATGGAGCACCGGTGGAATGAGATGGCGGGGGAAACCGGAGATCCCTGAGAAAACACGCCCCAGCACCGTGTTGTCCACTACAAATCTCACTTTGCGGTCGCCTGGGAACGCCCAAGAGAGAGAATAATCATACTGGGTACTCATATTTATTTAGCATTTTGTGTATTAACATCCCTTGAGAAATTTGTATGCATTCATGTTGTATACTATGAATAATGGCGACTTAGACTGAACGCTTATACTTAATAAGAACGCGTTTCCCATATTTGAAATGCGTGAGGACGGTGGTCGAGACCTCGGTCCCGATGCTTGAGCCAGTCGGTTGAGCCGGCAACCTCGGCGAGCGGCAGTGAGTTAATATTTCGGCTTTCCCGGATTACCTAGTTAGCGCTGTCCTCTATATTGTATTTATAATTTACAGTTATAATTCAAACGTTAACGTTTTCTGTGATGCTACCATGTAGTGATTTATATTGGCATTTTTATTATATAATTAGGGACTGCATTTTCGTATTTCATTAAATACACTACTCGATTTTGTTGTTTCAATCACGATTACAATCTAAAACATTTCTGAGAAACTGAAAATGTCCATTCTTTATCTAGTTCTCTGTAAAATTAAATCCTCTCTACAAAAGTTGTTTCATTTTTTAAATCATAAACCAAGTAAATGTTCAGTATTTACATAACTTATTTTTGCTGCCAAGTATTAGGTTAGATTTCTCTATCCATAATACTGGTATGAAATAGTCCTCAGTACATCGCATTCTGTTCACTTATAAGTATGGATTTTCATGAGTTAATAATTCAGCCAATGGAAAATTAAAAGATCCTATTTCATATTCTACTTAGTTTTTAAAAGATTTTGATTGAACAAGTATGAAACTAATTGCCACTTTTTATTCTCACATAATGTGCAAGAAATATCTCAGGTTTTTCAAGTTCTGGAAAGAAATTCTGTTATAGAACACTGATGGCGAGTCTTCGTTGCTGAGATCACCTCATACTTGCCTTGTCGGTGAGATACCATTACAAAACTATTTTGGCAAAGAGCATCATTTAGTTGCTTCGCCCGTTTCTTGAAACAAATGTGTTTACTTGAGAAACTAGTCATGTTACCGAGCTACTTTTGCAAGAGAAAGTTTCTTTACAAAATCCAATTTGTGTAATGCGAAGTGACGGTAGTTGGCAACCCTTGCAGAAAACACAATGTTTGTGGGGGTGTGTCGACAGGAACAAAAAATTCGTGCCTACACGTCCAGGAACAAGGTTAGACGGCTTTGTGGTACTTGCCATCGAATGTGCCAGTCATCTATTGTTCTCGATTCAATTCTTCAGCTGAATACTGTCATTACACTGTGGTTCTGACAGAAACACTGTTGTTCACACTTCTGGTTTCTTTACAACAGAAGTTTCCTTTTTGAGACTTGATTCTTGATAATCTTACCTTGCGATCTCGCCCAGCTTCATCTTCTAGAGCTAACGTCTCGATATTTCTACTTTCCAAAATTAATAATAATGATAATGGTAATAATGTTATGGGCGAAAAAAATGGAGCCCGCAAGTAGGCCCAGACTTTACCTAAATCTAGTGAGCAAGATGGTAGGGTGTATGTGATGTTATTTCACTCATATGTGTACTATAGAAGCAAGTAGTAATAATGGGTTCAAATACGTATTCTGTTCATTAGAAAGTATTACGTGCAGTTTCTAGAGCTGGGCGGTTTACTATCTGAAATCAAGTTATAGGAATCAGCATGGTACTTTTTGTGGCAACTGTTGCACGTTAATGGTAAGATTTCATATCTAAATGCTTTCACCTTTTTCATCTAATTGTCATTCAGGCGCAAAACCAATTTTCTAAAACAGCACTTGTTTTTGTAAATTGGCTCATAAATAGTGAAATTAATATACTGATTATATTTATTGATGCATATTAACAGAAGTGGTTTTTAAATTCAAACGAAAAATACATCTAAGTATCCGAGTAGTGCCCATCAAAGTCTTCAAAAATTCATTAGAATTCAATAAAAAAAATGGAGCCATAAAACAAATAGCAGTAATTGCGACATTCACCTGTCGAAACGCAACGTAGCTTACATGTTAAATCATTCACATAATCTCCTACAATTAAACACTCTACCAGAGAGAGAGAGAGAGAGAGAGAGAGAGAGAGAGAGAGAGAGAGAGAGAGAGAGAGAGAGAGAGAGAGAGAGAGAGAGAGAGAGAGAGAGAGAGAGAGAGAGAGAGAGAGAGAGAGAGAGAGAGAGAGAGAGAGAGAGAGAGAGATGAGAGAGAGAGAGAGAGAGAGAGAGAGAGAGAGAGAGAGATGAGAGAGAGAGAGAGAGAGAGAGAGAGAGAGAGAGAGAGAGAGAGAGAGAGAGAGAGAGAGAGAGAGAGAGATTTGAAGAGCTAAAATTAAATAAATACTAATTTTTATCCTTTAGGATGTTTCCGTTGAAAGACGAAAAGCAAAGATTTTCAATAAATATTTCGCCCCAAACTACTCTTGTTAAGAATATAGTTTCAACAAAAATGCTGCTGACGATTTTATTAACATATAAGCTTGAAATATTCAAATGACAAATAAAATGCATATCTAATTGCTCGTGAATAGCTTGTTAACATTGGCTCTTATTAACTATTATACGTATAAAATGGAAGGGGGTTGAAACAAGAAAAAGCAAAGGTAGAGTTAATTAAAGCGAGAGCAATTTACGCTAAATAACTTCAAAGCATTGCCGTTAGTGACATATGTTTTGTTATTGTTTAATTTTGCTGCGTTCTAGACAATACGCTTTTGAAATATTAAGGCCTGTCTTCTATTTCTTATTGGCTCACGTGAAGTCCTACCAGAAGACAATGCTGTAACAAACCATTGAAATTACTCCTAGCGAGTATGTATGAGATTAAATACACTACTATTTGTGAAAATTGCAACACCAGGAACGAAACGAATGAGTTTAATGAATTTTATATCACAGGTTAGGTACATGACAAGCAGCAAAGTACGTTTTCTGATGGATTTCCCTCCACGCAGTTTGTATTCAAGCCCGCAACTCCGTGACACTAGTTACTGGAGGACCATGATGCACCAGGTGCCGGCCAAACATATCCCAGACATCTGCCAGTGAAGCAATGGTACCTGATGCCCTTGTGCATTCCTTGCAATATGTGGCCGGGCATTATCACGTTGAAATATGACCTGACGAGATGCCTGATACAGGGGGAGTACCTCAGGCTCTACAACCACCGTTGGGTACCAGTTGCTGTTCAAAGTGTCCTCAATTCAAGGGAGGCGAGATTGGGTGTTGTAACCAATGGCGCCCCAAACCATCACATCTGGTTTTTGTCATCTATGCCACTCAACAATGCAGCCCTCCAGGTTGCACTCACCAGTACCGTGGGACAAGTACGCGGCCATCACTGTAGCAACACGTCGAAGCGGGACTCAACCGAAAAGACTACATTTTGCCACTCAGTACCCTAGTGACGATGTTCACGTGCCCATTACAGTCCGAGGAGCTTGTGGTTTTCCGGACAATTAAGCCGACGTAATGGCATTGGTGCAACCAGTCCAACCTGCAGCAGACAGTGACGAACCGATGATGCAGACAAGTTCACACCTGTTGCAGTACTCCAGCGTTGACCCAACACTGTGGATGAAACTGTACAGTCCGTTATGGCCATACGACAAGATGACGGTCATCCCGCAATGTGGTCTTTTTTCGTGGTCCAGTTCCTGCTCTTCACTGCGTACGACCTCCATCTATCCACAACTTCCACACAGGCATTACTACTGTAGCAGCATGCCCTGCACGAGCCGAAATGTCACGATATGTCAAAGCCGCTTTCCGATGATCGAATCTGCCCCGTTCGAAGTCGGTCGCATGCCAATATGGCTCCCTTTAACGCTCGGGGCATACTGGCACTCACTTTATTGTTTCCACCTTGTTTGATAGCTCTGCACTAACTACACTGGGCCCAACATTGACCTTGTGAGACTCACACGCGGCCTCTGCTCGACCTACAGGTACCTCATCTCTCTGCAAACCTCATCACTTATTGCTTGCACACTTTTCTACACTTCCACCAAGTTTGGAGTTATTCGAATAATTTCTTCTTGGTGTTGCAATTTTCACAAACAGCAGTGTATTTAAATTAAATGTATAATATTTTGGTAAATTCAAATAAGCTTTGGAGTTATAATTCCTAGAACAGCTATGTGAGGAAATTTTACATTATTATTACATTCTATCTAAAAGTTCGATACCGAGATTTCACTGAAAATAATTTTTAGACCTCCTGAGTTCTCCTCCCCACAAAAAGGACTTGTTTAGAAAAGCAACCATAGTATAAGCGCGCGCGTGTGCATGTGGAAGGGGGGGGGGGACAGAGAGTGAGAGAACAAGTATCTCAAATACCAGATTTGTTTTCATTCTCTGAGCCCTATAACACGGTCTTCCGAATTCACTGTATTCGTAGTAAGGTGTTGTCCTTGTCCAGTGACTCTAATTTTATAGAAATTGCCCCTAGGCTAAACAAATTCGAAGGTAAGTCGCAAATATCCGTTTCCCTTATATCATTTGTAAATTATGCGAGCAGTTTGTTTCAGCAGCTAACAGCAGACCTATGCTTGCCGTAGGGTTTGAGTCATGTCTCTTCAAGATGCGGTCACTCAGAGGTAAGCCAGTGCAAAATGGCGCGTGTGTTGCTTGATTGTCCCCAAGCAGAACAGCCTGCGGTTGTGCGTTTTCTGTGGGCCAAAGGACTGTCCAGAGAAGAAATGCATCGCGAAATTCGTCTCGTATATGGTGACCAGTGTTTCTCCCGGAAAGCTGTATTCAATTGGATCTAGCAGTTTAACAAGGGAAAGCAAAACCCTCCGAGACTGGGATGATTTGGGTTCATCACTTTCAACCAGAGTAAAAAAAATCTTCCATGCATGAATGCCACGACATACTGCACCACTCTGCGGGAACTCCGACAGGCCATTCGCTTCAAGCGACCTGGACTTCTGACAAAGGGAATGACTCCTGAATGGCAATGCCCACCCTCACTCAGCAAAATTAACGCAGGAGATGTTACTAACATTTCGTTGGGAACGGTTGGAATATCCAGTTTACAGTCCCGATTTAGCCGCCAGTGATTTCTCTCTGTTCGGGCCTCTAAAATGTCCTTTGGGTGGCCGACACTTCGAAGCTGATGATGCCGTAATGTGAGAGGCTACCCGTTGACTGCGGTAGCAGCCAAAATATGTCTGCTTCCGACGTTCAAAAACTTGCAAAGAGATGGGATAAGTGTCTCAATATATAGGTTGATTATTTCGCAAATTAAAGTAGATTTCAGAGTTACTTTGATTATTATTGTCTCTATCCAGTTTTGTGACTTATTCATTGACTCACCCTATGTTGTAGTTTATTACCGCATATGACTTTTCCATGCTATTTTCCAGAAAAAATGAATTTGATTCAGTGGAAGTAGAATAGGTACAGTATATTAAGTGAGACAGGGCAGTAAATTTAGTCGACACACAAAGTTGAGCTCCTACCAAACCTGTATTGGCTAAAATATGAGGTCGCATCGCTATGAATAATGTCGTTAATGTATTTTGGTGACAATTACATTACAAAAGCTTCCCTGAATTTACCACGATAAAAATATATACTCATTTACTGCCTCATCCCTATGGAGCTTCTTAATTGCGAACTGGACTCTGAGCCAAACAGACGCGGGTGGACCTGGTAAAGGTCTTTAGGGAAATCATTTTAATGTGATGTGAATATGTGATTTGGATAAAAACCACTAACGAGTATTTGGTACGCTTCTATAATATGGTGATTTATTGTTACTGGAGACTGAAACAATGTTTCATCTTAATATATCAGAATAATATAAATTTGAAAAAACAGACGAGAAGAAGAGAAAAGAATGAGTAAAAGAAAAGAGAACCAAGAAAAATAAGAATTTTTTCATTAAATCCCAGGATCTTTTAACCTCCACCTCTACAAACTATGTCACAATTTTTTTCCTGCCTATTTCTTGTCAGTCGAAGTAACGTTTAAAGAAATAGATTATTATACATTTCGTAGTACAAGAGGTTTAAGACGATGCATGAAAATCCGCAGTTTTTTTTCTGGTTGCTTGACTGATATACATAAACATAAAATAAAAAGTAAAGTGCATACAATAGTTTAATGAGCCATGTCAAATCATTGAAATATTAAGTATTTAAACCTAACTGAGCTCTATTTGATATGACAGTAAAATGCTTCTTGGACCCGTATCACCGCTACAATTTTCTTTTAGGTAATATGTAGAGAAATAATTGTGCAAATATTACGCAATTTTAACTACTTTAAAATAAACAACTTTCTTGACACATGTGCTATTTTGAGAATAGAGGAGTTGTTACTTTTGTTATATAAGTGACTAAACAATTACTATTCAAAATAGTTACCTATTTATTAATAATTTGTTACTGTAATCTGCTCGGGAGCTACAAGACTGTTTCCTTAATTTTCATTTGTTATGAACTGAATTTATTTTATATTTTCTATCTTACACTAGCACATATTTTCTTATAATTTTTCTTTTAATTTTCTTTCAATTTCATGTTTGACAAAATCTCAAGAACAGATTTTATTTAATTATGACAACTGGGATTCGTTCTGTTATTAAATGCTTTTCTTTTCTTATTATGTGAGGCGCCGACTTGATGCTATAATTACTTTCTTTTCTTAATTAGCTATGGGGAGCTGAATTAAATTGCTTTGTAGAAAATCTTATCTCAAGCGCTTCTCTACGTGCGAATAAAATATTGTTTCTTGGCGTCTTGCGAAACTTTTCTATTTTAACTATATTTCACGGAACAAATGGTTCAATGACTTAAAATCTACTCATCTTCTCTTCTTTGATCTTTCATTTCCGTCAGATTTAACGAACGAGGTATTTCATTTATTGTGTTATTACTTGAATACTGAATTGTTTGTGTTTGTAGGGCAGATCGTGAATCACAGAATATTCTCGTGTTGTTGAATTTATTTATGTACTTATACAGTTGTTGTAGGCTGGTACTAATGACTGCTGTTCTTCCATTAAAATTTGTTGTTATGGGGTCTACTGATTAAATAAAACTTAAACAGCTTCAACGCCAGCATTCGCTGTGTTCTCTATAAAGGAGTTATGCTTGTTCTGGATAGCTGAATGAATTGATTTAAGAGTTAATAATTTTATTTCAGCTGCATCATAATATTTGTAGCTGTGATACTTTCAGTTAATTGCTCTTCTACGTTATCTTCTATTTGAGAAAAGGAGCATCTTGGAAGCTGTAATTTTTCAATGTTAGTATGCTAGTTTTAAGGTAGGTATTATATTTATTCTGCAAATTATTTTCTTGTATGTACTTTTCTTATGTTTTTAAATTCCTTTTTATTTTATTACATGTATTCCTGTAAGTGTTAAAAGGGAGCCTTTTTAATTGTTTGTATAAAATTTGAGATTGTTTCTTTCTTTTACAATCCGTAGCTATCTTCATTGTAGTAATTAATGTAATATTTATTACGCGTGTAATTATTGGAGCCTAATTTTAAACCATCTCAATTTTATTTAGTCTTGATTTGGTAGTTGTCTCTGCAGCTTCACCTCCACATTGCAAAATGGTGTTTCATACGTCTTGATGTTTTCTTTAAGGTACTTTTCGAGCAACACTTTTACTGCCAGTCAATCTTTTCAGTGTTGTTAATATTTGCTGTGCTTTTACAACTCCTATATTTTATTTCTCGAAACCATAATGCTAATTTTTGAATTGCTGCATACATTTGATCGTTTATATTTGGATATTCCTTGCGTTTCTACTGCTGTCCAGATTACAAGTTCATCTCCTTGGATGTTTTGTAATTCATTTAATTTGGATGGCAAGCCATTTATCATTAAATATATTGGAAAGTGCTGTACATGAAACAGCTCCTTGGGGAAGCCCTTTGTTTAGCCGTTTGAATTTTGAAAGCGTTTAATCTTATTTCCGTCTACAAAATCTTTGCGTTAATGGTTGTACAATTTTAACATTTTCTCTTCAATTCCAATTTCCAAAATCTTTTTCAGTAATTCTAAATTTGTCGGTGGACAGTGATATACTGTTTCGTTTTGTTTATCTTTCCTTAACGTGATGACTTATTTGTACAGTTTGGTTATTGGTGTTTTCTATGCCAGCTTGTTCTTCTGTTACTGGATTTTGAGTTTCAAAATAGGAGTAAGTTGATTACCAACCGTTCTTTCCAT
The DNA here is from genome assembly GCA_030765055.1 of Mantis religiosa. Lineage (NCBI taxonomy): Eukaryota > Metazoa > Arthropoda > Insecta > Mantodea > Mantidae > Mantis > Mantis religiosa. The sequence goes on from CM060955.1 coordinate 42,274,124, forward strand.
TAATTTGACCAGCACTCTCTTTACTGTAATTGGGCTATAGGTGTCGTACAGACATGATGGTATTTTGCTTTCTAGATTTATACTGCTATTCTATTTCTCCTTATGGCTGGTACAGCGATTTTCCAGCTTAATTTAAAACTGTTAAACATAATTTCAATATTGCTTATCAAAAGTGTTTTATAATTTATCCTGACATACTGCCTATTCGCAGGTTTTTTTATCTTTGATATTGTTGTTTTCAGTTCTGTGGGTTAAATTCATTTTCAGTCGTATCATTGTTTCATTTTATTCCGTTTTTAACTCGTTTGTTTTAATATATCATTTAAAATTTTATGCGCTTTGATGTGGGATTTGTTCTTGTGCAGCTTTGTATGAACGCATTTGCGATTAGTGTTTAGCATGTGTTAATGTTGTCAATATATGGAAACCTTTTAAGTGCTAAAGACTACCGGAAGATCAGTAAAAATTACACAATTTTATAGGAGCAGTAAACAACAAAGTCCAAATATGAGCATACAGCTCATTACAAGTTACATGTATAGTGCCGCTGTTCGAACGGTTACCATGGATATATCTTTGGTAATAGATACCTCTCAGATAACGCACTGATTACTCCACGTGGAGTGAACATATGATATGTCATTTGTGATTTCTGCGAATTTCATTGGCTGAAGTGATGCGTTCATTGGTGCTTAGCACACGACCGCGAGGCCCCTCAGTACCCCTCTCACTCTTACAAGAATCATCAGTGCGTTATCTGAGAGGTTTCTGTTGACAAAGATAAAGCCATGGTTACCGTTCCACCAGCGCGACTTTACTACATGGCAAAGCGAGAAAGCGTATCGACAAAAACTCGCAACACAGAGATGCTTACCTCTGCTTATTGCACATACACGGCGAGTCAAGCGTATGCATACTCTGTTCAGATATACTCGTGTCTTCTGGACAGCGATGTGTCATATATCGGCAGGCGCGAGAAAACATATATAAACACACGCAGCTTCCAATTGTGTTTCTAACTTACTGTACATCAACCTACTAATATTTCACTCTTCTAATCGACCAGATAAGACCCGATAAGGACCGATCTCAGCGCTGGTCACCTGAAGGTCGATACGCCTCAACGCTCTGTTGAGTAATATATTAAAATGGTGTAATTTATTAATGATCTTCCGGTAATCTTTAGCACTTAAAAGGTTTCCATATGTTTGTTTCTTCTATTGATTTATTTCTCTCCTCATTTTTGCTACTAGTTTATCCTATTCTTCCACATCTGCTAGATTCTTGCTTGTTTCAGCGTTCATTCCTGTTCTTGTTCTTATTTCCTTTAGTTGAGACTACTATTTTTGTCCCAGACAGGTATGTATTTGAATATCTTTTCTCTTTGAATACTTCGTTTTGTATAGTTCATTATTAAATAATAAAATGTGTGCTTTTTTTGTTGTAATTTACGTCCTCCAAGGTTAAGTAATATCGGACGACGAATGGAATGGGTGAAATGAATCTCAAATGGGTCCATGGTCCGTAGAGCTTAGAGTTACCCGACATTCGTCTTTTAGGATAAGGGACAACCCCGGAAAAAACCTTATCCAGGCAACTCACCCTAACCGAGTATCGAACTCGGGACCTCTTGAACGTGAGGCAGACATGCTACCATCTACGCTACCGAGGCGGGCATGTGCTTGTTGTGCTGTTTGTTGATTCATTATTATTATTATTATTATTATTATTATTATTATTATTATTATTATTATTATTATTATTATTATTATTATTATTATTATTATTATTATTATTATTATTATTATTATTATTATTATTATTATTATTATTATTATTATTATTATTATTATTATTATTGTTATTGTTATTGTTATTGTTATTGTTATTGTTATTGTTATTGTTATTGTTGTTGTTGTTGTTGTTGTTGTTGTTATTGTTATTGTTGTTGTTATTGTTATTGTTATTGTTATTGTTATTGTTATTGTTATTGTTATTGTTATTGTTATTGTTATTGTTATTGTTATTGTTATTATTATTATTATTATTATTATTATTATTATTATTATTATTATTATTATTATTATTATTATTATTATTATTATTATTATTATTATTATTATTATTATTATTATTATTATTATTATTATTATTATTATTATTATTATTATTATTATTATTATTATTATTATTATTATTATTATTATTATTATTATTATTATTATTATTATTATTATTATTATTATTATTATTATTATTATTATTATTATTATTATTATTATTATTATTATTATTATTATTATTATTATTATTATTATTATTATTATTATTATTATTATTATTATTATTATGTGAGTTTATACAAGATGGTGTACATTTTCTGTAATTTTTTTTTTTAATTTAGTTTTTCCTTTATAAGTTCAGAAAAATGTTCATTTGCTAATGCTTTTTTTGGTCTATTTCAAAATTGTAGTAAAATAAGTATTAATGCAGCCACCACCTGGGTCGCTTACTATTGTTCTTGAAGAGACTGCAAGTATAATTGTTGAACTTAATGTAAGATTCGCATTTGCCATAGAATCATTTTAGTGGAAGAAGATAGGTATATCATTTTATTATAACGTGATAGTCAAAAACATCCGAACCGGCTGCGCTTTGTTTTACCTGTCCGCGTCCTCAGCGCTCATCACTTTCTGCCGCTATCTTAGGTGCGGATATAAACATGCAAGATTTTTAAAACTATTCTTAAAGGCTTTACTTACCAGCCTTATGAAAGGAGATGTTAAAACTGAGCACTGTCGTTATCCGTACATTTTTTGGAAGTCTTGGGAAGCTATTTATTACTTGCTGGCAATTTCCTAGCGGATATTTTGTTTTAATTCTTCCAGGCTGTGTGGGTTTTCCTTGTACATTTTGTGTTTTAAGTTACTCCAGAGATTGAAATCGCAGATGTAGGTCGGGGGACCAAGGGGGTACAAGTCTTTACTAATAATTCTGTCCTGAAACACACTCAATTGTTGTCATTAAAATATTGGCATTATGAGCTATTGCAGAGTCTTGTTGAAAAAGGCAAAATTATGTTCCCTGTTCGTTAACTCTCTGGAAAAAAAAGGAGGAAAGTAAATTTGTATACACGTAGGTAGGGCCCTATAACCCTTTCCGCGCTAATGGCGCACCATACACAACTTTTTTTCGTTTCGTTTTTCGTTAGGTTTCTCAGAGTTCAAATAACGATTATTTCTATACTCAAACCTGTATGAAGCTGGAATCAAGCCTCGTCCGTGAAGAAATACGGCGAAGAGGTAGCAATAATGTATGTACGATACCAAACAGGATGGCTCAGACACTTTCATCTGGTGATCTCTTTTAGAGTTGAAGTGTCGGCGGGCGTCTCAGCGGTGCATGGCAGGATTATATGTCCTGAGTGAACCACTTCCTCTTCCTGTAGGACGGTTGCCGGTCTCCGAACCACAGTAAGTGATGATGTTGGCTGTCCTGGCCTACCGGGGAGGTTTGCACCTAAGTAATGTAGGGACCCAGCCCTCTTCACTGTCTTGGCTTCTTGGGACGGCTGCCCTGTGTATCCTCTCACCTCATCCTTTCTCCCGGGGCTGCCCCACTCTGAGACATAGGTACAATAGATCAAGATTGGTCGCCGTGCCGAATCTCATTCGTAGTAATCTTAATGGACAACGATTTTTTTTTTTTTTTTTTTTTTTTTTTTTTGTAATTTACGTCCTCGAACGTTAAGTCATATCGGACGATGAATGGAATGGGTGAGTCCGGGGTTCATGGAGCTTAGAGTTACCCGACATTCGTCTTCCTGGATAAGGGAAAACCCCGGAGAAAACCTTATCCAGGTAACCCACCCTGACCGAGATTCGAACTCGGGACCTCTTGAACGTGAGGCAGACATGCTACCACCACGCTACCGAGGCGGGCATGGACAACGATGGTGGCCAGTTTGAGCATTTCCTTAATAAAGCTAGTAAGCAAACCTTTAAAATTATTTTCAAACATGCTGTACTGTTTTATCCGCCGCTTTTTATGCTAGCGGAAGTCGACAACGTGTGTCGAGGGCGCAGACAGGGAAAGCACCCACAGCCGGTTCGAAGGTATTTGACTCTCCCGATACATGTTGCTTAAATGTATAAAATTCCCTGCTTTATTGCATTGCGTGGGCATTAAAGGACCCAACAATAATTGCTTTTACTTTGAGTTCTATGTAGCTTAGCTATGGATTGTATGGATTGTTGTGTGTCTTGTATAAGCTACACCTATATTTAAGTATGGCGTTGGCTTTTCTATGTATTGATTTTTATTGCATAATTTCTGATTTATCGTCCTCAGACATTTCTTTCACTATTTTAAAATTGTGTATAATAGTTTATGTACCGCAGTTAAAACATCACTAGCTACTTGCCGGCCTTTAGGTAATATGTTAATTATGTAATCGTGAAATTGGAAATATTTAATGTTTGCTTCTTAGATATTTACTATAACTATTTTGTTATCGTGAAATAATTTTTATATTTCCGTCTTCTTTGATTGAGTTATCCTTTCAGCATTCGATTGCTTTAAATTTATTTTAGTTGTTTTTTTTTCTTGAAGTTTTGCCCATTGGGCCATTACTCCGGGGTATTTATCACAAGAAATGAAATGTGTAGTGTTCAACGCCCACTTTTACTACATATGACACCACAGGCGGATTTATCACTGAGACGCATCATGAGATTAGTAATAACAGTTATTAAAGGACACCGGTTTTTACATTTGGATGGTTAATTCGTTCATTGGGTAGATATATTCACCACCCTTTCCACACATTCACCGCCATGGGACGTTTGTGTGCCATGAAAACACAGCATTTGAATTAGCGTTTCCTCCAATATGATGTAACAGTTATACCGCTGTAACTCACCCTTCACAGCCTCTTTTGTTAAAACGCGTTGCGCCACGAGCAGGTGAGAGGATGGAAATTGGGTAGGAGAGGTCTTATGTACCTCTTCACTACCCCTTGCAACCCACGCTAGAATATAAGTGCCTCATATATATACACCAGCAATTCGTCCAGTTTGAAAATACCGTTCTGAGGATCTGCTTCTGCCAGTCAAACCAGAGTATACAAAACAGGCGCGTACGACTGATATCTAGGTCACGGATTTGTAGGTAAACAAATAATTATTTTAATATTTGCGTACCTAAAATACGGTTTAATATCCGGATCTAGGTCTAATTTAATTTAATTACATTTCGACATTTAGCCAATATGTTAGTTACGTTCGGATTTACGTGAGCTTAGAATTAATATCAGTCAAGAATATTTACTTGTGATCGATGTCGGAATGAGTTTGATCCTAAATTTATGCTTTGGTAGATAGTTTTACGTTTATACATCTATTTTTGACTTACAATATTTCAGGATTATTTTCCATTTATTGCACCAGTTTTGAGTGTCGTTGCTAAATTATTGAGGCTATTTGGAACTTGTTAGAATATCACTTTATACAACGCAGCTATGTCGTCTGCAAACTCTACTGTTGTAAGATCCTTGTATTTAGGTACAGAGAAGGTACAATGTTGGCCCCAGTATACTGCTTTGTGAAACTCCAGAGATTATTTTCTATTTTCTATTCATTGCACCAGTTTTGAGTGTCGTTGCTAAATTCTTGAGGCTATTTGGAACTTGTTAGAATATCACTTTATACAACGCAACTATGTCGTCTGCAAACTCTACTGTTGTAAGATCTTTGTATTTAGGTACAGAGAAGGTACAATATTGGCCCCAGTATACTGCTTTGTGAAACTCCAGAGAAAATTCAATATGACCTGGAGTAGGCAAAACTATATTTAACAGTAAAGGTTCGGTTACTGAGGTAAGGTTTTATCACACTGTAATATGTTGCAGAGTGATGTGTTTTATTTTATAAAGTAATCCATCGTGCCACACTTATCCGAAAAGCTTTTCTGTATCTAAGAACAATGCAACAAAGGTTGATTTCTCTTGACAAATATTCGTAATAATATCTGCAACTCGTCGAAGCTACTGTAAGAATGAGTGGTGAAATCGAAAACCAAACTACACATTAGGCAGCTCTTTTAGTTGTGCCAAGAGCTGAGGTAGGAGTACTGAGTCAAAAGATTTTTGAGAAGAGTGGCTGAAGACTAAATGATCTGTAGTTTTTTGCATCAGTTTTGTTTTCACCAGGATTTGGAATCATAATTATTACGGTTTGCTTCCATTTTTAAGGAAATACGTGATCTAAGAATTATATAATATATTTATGTTGCTAGCACTAATATTTTTGGAGAAAATTAGCCCGACGTAGTTGTAAAATAAGATCTGTTCTGGCGATTTATTTTTCCTCGACCACTTCAAATTGCCGAACCGGCGTGAACATTTAAATGAGGACGGTTCGGTATTGTTATACAGCTTCACTATTATCTTGTTAATTAACGTAGTCTAACGTTAGTCATATGGGATGATGAATAACATGGTCCGTAGAGATCATAGTCACTCGAAATTCATTTTTTGGAATAAGTGAAAATTCTGGAAAAACATTTATCCGGATACCTTATCCTTACCAGATTCGAAACTGGTACTTTTGAATTGTTTTTTATTTTCTCACAAAGAGAACAATCTTGCATATTAAAGTTTCGTATTGGATTTCTAGAGTTTTGTAGCGCTGTAATTTTAAGGGGCTTGCATGTTCTGTGCTTGCCCGTTTTAATTCGTTTCTAGAGCTTTATACTTGGAGATTAATGTAAAAACGTTGCTATTTATGAGACAATTGTTATATTATTTAGTCGCAGAGTTCTATATATTTATTCCATATATATATTGACCGTTGTCACTAGCCAGATTTTCTACTCACTGGAGGTTTCTAATTAACGTGAAAACCGCTATGACATTTCGACGTTTTAAGTGGGATTCTTTTACTACCGCTGAAATTGTACAGATTCCAATTAAAAGGGTGCTTGACTAAGATTAGGGTTAATTTTTGCTACAGTGACGATAAAAAGTTGATTGAGCCTGGATCGTGATAGGAATTTAACTCGCTTAGTACAATGGTGCATCGCAAAGCTGTAGTACATACCGCGCAATTAATAAATCTCTTAACTCAGGAGTACCATCGTCCGCTAGAAGTTTTCGCTCGATAAAATTAATTGATTTTCAATGGAAATCAATTCATCCAAAGTACTGCATGATCTGTGACATCATGCAGTACTTTAACAAGTGAATTAGACTTGTTAGAACCCCATGTAGATTATGTACAACTAAAGTAGACTCCAAGTAGATAGTTGGTTCTAGTTGATGCAGCAGTGCCTAAAAGTCTAACACAGTAATTTTAGTTCGAGGTGCCAAATGAAATGACCCAACTTGAAACAAGATCTGATGTTAATAGTTCCCTAATAATGTAGGTCTACTCTTTCTGTTGCGTTTTGGATAGTCAGTATGATAGATATTACATTCAGGCATTTTAAAATATATGCGAAGTGCTAATTTTGTTTCCATAGAAAACAAAATATGTACAATATAGCTTTGTACATGGTAGTTTGTGGTACTTATAGTTGATTCCCTGGTGTTTTAAGTGGGAGTGCTTTCCTTTTCGTAGTATTCATTATTTTTAACATAGCACGTAAGAGCTGTACTAGGGGCTGAATTAGAAGTTGCAAAAGAGAAAATAGAGTCTGGTTTATTTAGCATAATGTTGAACATTGCGTAACCGTTATTCGAAGGCAAAGTTGTTGAAGTAGATGGGGCAAAGTTGTCAGGTTTTGTGAGGAAAATTTTGGTAGCTTTTGTCATAGGTAAATTGGAAAACTGTTTTTCACCTCGCACATCTGGTTGCGATTACCAAAAATTTATTTAATCAGTTAGTTTAACTTGCTTATAAAGTTGTAGATTTCTGCAAATGCTTGGGAATGCAATCTTGTATTTGGCAGTATGCTTTTCTTTTTCAGTTTACACATTTAGGAGGTACGTTTGAACTAACAGTGCAGTTTTTTTATGGAATCATGCCCTTTACACTTAATACAGCAATTTCTGTGAGACCTCTTTTATTGTCCACATACTTGGTATTACCATGCGCCTAGGCTTTGTAGGTTCTGTTTTGGATGCAGCATTATATAAAATACTTAGATCTTAAATGTAAAGTTTAACTGGATTTGGTTTTAAGAAAAAGAAGCAGTTGTGTGATTTTAGTGATACGGTGATGAACTAGAATCATTTGCACTGGATCATAATCGAAGATCACAATTCGTTCGTAACTGCTTCTGTGTCACAGGCACAGTTCAAACCCCGTGTCACCATAGGAAAATTTCTTCTTGTTTGATTTGATGCGTGTGATCACCGCATTTTGCTTATCAAAATATCAAAATATTCCGTTGCTTTTCTGCGGAATCTAAAAAAAGGTTAAAACAAAATTTTTGGCATTATCATGGTCCAATACTTCCGCTGTAGACTGCTTCTTGCGGAGTAGGCCCAACAAAGTTTCGCTCAACCTATTATGCAGCTTCCTAAGGACTGAGCAAGACACAGACACACACACACACACACACACACACACACACACACACACACACACACACACACACACACACACACACACACACACACACACACACATACACACACATTAAAACATAAAAAAATTATAGTCGCACGTTGTAGTTTCCAACGTTTTAGTTACTAAATTTTTAGAAGAGAATTTATATCTAATATACCACTTAGTTCGGTTGGTAGGGAAATTTTGGTTGTAATAATTTTGAAAGGTTTTCAAGAGGTGCAAAAAGACTTTCAGAAGCAAAAGGTGACTCAGTAGCACTGTGTTACTTATCTCGTCTATTTTGGTAATGAAAAACAAATATGGGCTCAGAAATATTATTTAAACTTAATAGTACACATTGCAAACTATACTTATGCTTCAGTTATACAATAAACTGTATGGGACTATTAACATGACAATATAAGATACAGGAAGTTCAACCTAACTCAACTATACAATACATTACTGCGTGGTTTTGCTTGGTACTTATCGGTTGAAATCAAGGTCTCTTCTGTGGTAGATAAATATTTGCAGAAATGCCTTTATTGCATATATTTCCTTGTAGGTACAAGGGAAATAAAAATAGAGCGCCTTAAGCAATAATTAAATCTTGCAAGAACTGATCACTAAGAGATGGGTTGGACCTCTATGCATGACCAGGATAGGAAATATCTTTGTTGCACTTACATGACATCCTCTACTCTTGTACAAATTATTCTTAAAGCTTATTCTTCTGTTTACTGCCTGATAATCGTGATACTAATTTTCTTGTAGGTGCAAGAGAATACAATACACTTTAAGCTATGCTACGTGATGACTTTGAAATCTCGCTCTCTTTGCATGGCCAAGAAGGACAAGAGGAAGAAAAATCACTCCCATTTAAGAAAGTATAAGTAAAAAGATAATTGCTCAAACTAAAAACGCCACACCACTCTACAGAATGTTAAGATCACTCTCTATATGCCTGCCGAGTTTGGAGGGGAACCAGTGCTTTCGAAATATCATGCATTTCAACCAATATGTCTTGTTTGTCAGAAAAGGTCAGCTATACAGAGAAGCTGGAATCAGTATCATCCTACAGTCAATTTTTTGACAAACCAAAAAGTCCTACAGCAACCTAACGAACGTTTACTACCCTCTTGGCAGAAAACCCAGCTTTCCAATTCGTATCAGTAGTCGTCTTCCACTGGACGAGTTATCAAAACAAGATTTGCTGCAATATTAACCAAATGTACCAATCAATGAGAGCCCAAATGGGCAATGTTATTTCAGGCCATCTGTGTATTTTAACAGTGGTTTGTAGAGCTCACATGCTGTGATCGATCAATAAATCATTTCAGAAGTATAAGTATTGAAAAGTTGAAACAAATAGCTAACAGAAAATAGGAATATGTGGAATGGTTCACTCTACAAAATTCGTATTAGACATATATTGTATTTTAACGTGAGTTTTACTTTTTACTTTTACAGCAATATTTTGTTTATCTCTTACCGTTTACCAACTATGTAAAAGCAATAAGAATAAATCGGACGTATGAGGATATTCCGAAACACTTCAAATATATATTTCGTGTGGTATGGAAATATCTTAAGATATATAGTATTTTGTAAAACAGTTACAAAGTTTTTTTCTGCAGTCAAAATTTTGGAAAAGAAATTTCAAAAGGGAGGGAAGAAGTGTGCAATTTAATCGAATTTTCTTTTAGGTTAAGTTGTTCTCTCTTATTGCACCACTCTCTCCCTTTCCTTCTCTCTCTCTCTCTCTCTCTCTCTCTCTCTCTCTCTCTCTCTCTCTCTCTCTCTCTCTCACACACACGCGCACAACAAAAAGTATAAATCCTAATAATAAAAGAAATGAATTATAAAACGTAATTGTTAGATGCATATACAGAATATCCGATTACTAACATTTGATGCATTTAAGAAAATTCTAAGCAATTAGAGAGTGAATTAGAATATAAGAAATATGTATAGGGGTAATATTGGATATTGCGCACAGAAAGAAGAATCAATAAAATACATCTAAAACCAAAATTTAGTATTATTACTAATATACTGAAACATGTTAATACAGTTAAAATCACACACACAGACACACGGAACATGATTTTTATTCAGGAACCCCAAAACATATATTTCTAGTGAAATCTAGGACAGAATTTTTGGGTGGATGCAATATTTTCTCTATCTACAATGTACATAGGTAGAAGAGAAGATAAAAATTATTGATGTATAACCAAGTTACTTTACACACATTTTCGCTTTACTTACTGAATTTGATGTAGGATACGTGTTTGCTAGATAAACAGAGCTACACGTTGATATGTTTAATTTCACAGTTTTCATAGTTCCTAACTTGAAATTTAGTTATAATATCTTCAGAATACCATCCCTTTCATAGAACTGCTTTGTTTACTTTTTATTTTCTCAAAATTGGTTTGGACGATTCTAATGAAATTGTTCCTTGTTTTACACATTTGCATGACATAAATTGTGTACTGATGTTTGTGAAAATTGCAGCAGCAAGAAGGAATTATCCGAATAACTCCAAACTTGGTGGAAGTGTGGAAGAGTGTGGAAGCAACAAGTGATTAGGTTCGCAGAGAGATGAGGTACACGTGAGCTGAGCAGAGCCCTGGCGTATCAATCAGACAAGGTCAGTGCTGCGCCCAGTGTAGTCGGTGCAGAGCTGTCAAACAAGGTGCAAACAATAAAGTGAGTGCCAGTATGCCTCGTCGACGTCAAAGGGAGCCATATCGGTATGTGATCGACTCCGAACGGGGCAGAATGATCGGTCTCCGGTAAGAGGATTTGTCATACAGTGACATTTTGGCTCGTACAAGGCAAGAGCTACGATAGTGATGCGTGTGTACTAGCAGTGGATAGATGAAGGTCATACGCAGCGAAGAGCGGGAACTGGACAACTAAAAATGACCACAGCATTGGATGACCGTCATCTTGTTCGTATGGCCATAACGAAACGTACAGTTTCATCCGCAGTGTTGCCTCAACGCTGGAGCACTGCAACAGGTGTGAATATGTTTGCATCATCGGATCTTACTTTTCTAAAGTATTTTACAGGACTTGTTTTAAATATTCCATTGAATATTTGAGTTTGGCACCTTAGGCAGCCTATTGCCCTCTCATAGTTTGTTTTGGAAGCTCTATAGTTACCCAAGCTTAAGATTAAACTTAAAATCACGACCTGCTGCTCCACAAATAATTTCGAAAAATTGAAACCGATAGCATCAACATGTTGGAAATACCACGAAAATTCATTTATTAAATTATATTTGAATGAAATCCACATTTTTTAGCAGGAGCTTTTTATATATGTGTTTTATGACTTATCATTTATGCAACTTTCGGTAAAATTGACTGCTGATTCGCAAAAAAAATAAAGACATTAGAATTATCATTCAAATATATTTAATATAAAAGTGTTGATAGCTTAAAGAAAATAGGTAAACAATTAGATTGTAGTGAGGAGATTCTGTTGAAAACCAAGTTGCTTCCTAGGGGAATTGGATGTCCAATAAAGATGAGCTTAAATCTCATTGCTGGGATTTGAACTACGGTATTCCAGTCTTGGTTGCTCTAACACGACGTTAATTATCCAACAGACTCGTACTTTTATGCTTTTTACCTTAAACCACAAGGAGATCTCAATTTCATGAGAAAACATAACCTAATGACCACTTATAATGAATGCTAAAGCACCTTCAGTCCTGAGCTTCTTAGTTGAACCAGTTTGGGTTAAATCCCGATTATGGTATTGAGTTTCTTGTTGATTTTACCTCTCCGGTCTTGTACTAAACATGTTTTGTCTGAAAAAAAGAAAATCTTCATTAAATACAGGCTTGGTATTTGACTTTTCGGCGTTTTTAAGTTACGCCGTATCTCCGCGCAGTCATATAGGTACGCACCAACCTTGACTTTTTATTTGGGACCTCAAAACTTTTTTTGTGATATCTCTGTAAGAAATTTTAGGTTGAGTGCTATCTTACTTTCTCCACTTATTATAATGGGTGCTAAAGAAAACGAAAATATTCAGATGGTAGTTAAGTTTTGACTAAAATAAATACATCTAATAAAAGTTTCTTCTGCTCTTTTTGTTTCCTCAAATTAATCTTAAAAGTTGTTGTTAATGGATCTGCAGCTGACTTTGCATAAACATACAGAAAGTATATATGTGAAAAAGAGAAACTCTCTTGATATATGTTGTTACAATAAATGATTATGACGTTTTATTTACGCGGCTGCATCTACATGTCATTCGAATCATTTCAAGTAGTTACATTTTGCAGTAGCAGGATACAAATTCACTTCACTGCCCTGCATTCACTTTAAAGAGTTCTCAGATGCAATTTCCAACTAACGACTGGCTACAGTTACTGCGTGGTAACAAGTGAAGATTTATTGTAAAATCGATAGCAATGTAGCTGTCCTAGACTACAAGACACTTGTAATTCAAGAAATCCTATCCTTGAAGTATGAAAACAACTACTTTCAGAATCACATTAATACGATCATGGCTGCAAAATCCTGGATATAGTTCCAAAACAGCCATGAAGTACATATTTTGAATTGAAAATGTAAGCGCTATCTCGTGTGAATCCATGTTTCAACCAAGTTTTCTCCCATCTACCAATTTAAAACATCTCCTTCCTGTATCGCTTGGATGATCGCCCACCTCTGTTTTGTATATGTGGATGTGAGGTCGGCAGTCGGGTTGGCAGGTCCGGACCACTTTGGTCTGTTACGTCATGGATTACCAATTAAAAGCATTATCTCTAGTAATTGTAAAATCACAGTGTTAAATGCCAATTTAAGGTTCCTCGTGTATCACCTGCATCTACAACGATTTGTACAATGAAAGTATTTCTCTAAAGATTAATAGTTATTTTTAATTCAGTTATTGTTAATGTGTTTTATGATGTTATTTTAACTTTACAATTATTTTAAGAATGATCAAAGTATATTAATGTTTAAATTGATGTTAAAAAGTGAAATTAGTAAAATAAATAAGACGTCTTATTAGTTACTACGAATGACGTAGGTATGGTTGCTATGGTGAAGGAAAGTCAATAAACATCGTGTAGACAAGCGGGGACTTCAAGCTTGACCTTCGCAATGCAAAGACGTAAAAAATGTTAGTCTGAATATTTACAGAAAAAAGGGCGCTTTAAGAGTGGATTATACTTGAGACATCAGTTCAATTATGTTTTAACAGCTTTAGTCAGTTTTAAATAGGAATTAAATTCAATATAGTTAAAAAGAAATGCAATAATCTACTTCATTTTGTATACCATTTCTGGAAGGAAAAAAGTCGAGAAGAGTCACCATGTTACTGCTGGAAATTCATATTTTAATTTAACTTTAAACCAAATTCAACACACTCAAATTAAAAACCTCTTCAAATATCGTCACAACTTGGTCATACATAAAATACCACGTAAGAGTTCGTTTTGAAATGCCAACACAACGTGGTGCAGAATTATACATTTGAAAATTCGTTTACAAAAGGCTTTTAAGAATTAACATGAAGTAGAAAGAGAAATGAGATTTCACATGAATAATTTGTAGAAGCTAAACAGAAAATAAACGATAATGGTTAAAGGAAGTAACTTGAATGTAACACAACATAATGTTTACTTTTCTCACTACATACTCAACTGCAATAAGTTGAGAAGTTATGTAGCTACACAGCCAAAAAATTTGTGAGGAAATTGTACATGTTTTGAAGTTATAAAACTCCTGAATTCTGTCTTTCTCATTCACTCAAAACAACAACAACACCAACATCAACAACAACATCAACAACACCAACACCACCACCACCAACAATCTGTGTGGAACGTCATAATCCGGGAGAAAAGTTGGTTAAAAAGCAAGTTATAAAGTTCACCATATTTAAAGGAAGGGCCCCCCCTCCCCAGCCACACACACACACATAATTCTCAAACTAATTTTTACATGAAAACTTTTTTCAAAAAATTTGAATTTCAAAAACATTGGTCCTATTATTTTTATTAAAATACCGCTAATTTCCGTTATTTTTATGACAAATTAGGTATTATGATGAACTTCTGGGATGTTTGTAAAGTTTTCTTCGTTCTCGATGCCTTTTGCGTAATTGGTAAACCCTAAAAGACGCACAAAATCGTACTGCACAAAAATATATATCTCGTATATACACACGCCTCATGTCAAATACAGTTACTCCAAAAGTATTCGTCTAATGCATGAGTTTATGATTAAGTATGTATGGATAGTGGAAAATCATCAGAATAAAGTACAGCAGGGACACTGTCTTATTTATTAATTAGTGAAAACGGAAATACAATAAAGAAACACATAGTATCTATTCACATAAACAGAGTTAAACATTTAAAAGTAAAGATATACAATATAGGATGCAAAATAAGTATTCGTCTGCATACTGAAAATGGTGCAGAATGCTATGGTTAGTACTTAGTAGGCCCTCCATTCTTCTCCTTGGCATGAATTTCACCAAATATTTTGTTGTTTCCACTATAATTTTATGCCATTCCTCTAGTAGAGCGTTCTTTAGCTCCTTTATATTAGATATCTGATGATTCCACATACTTTTGTCCTTTATACTCCACAAATTCTCTATTGGATTCATGTCTGGGGATTGCGATGGTGTCGTCATCCATCGAGGAGTATTATACAACAACCATAGCCTTGCACCTAGCGCTGTGTGTTTTGGATCATTATCTTGTGTGAAAATATAATCCTCAGTAAGACCCATATTATTCACGCTTCTGAACAGACGTGTTTTAGGATGTTTATATAAACCTTGTGATTCATAATTCCATCAATAAAACCCCACTCCCCCACACAATTTGCACTCATGCAGCCCCAGACAAGTACTGAACCGCCTCCAAGTTTAACTGAAGCTGTAATATTTTTCTCCTCAAGTTCACAAATCTTTTTTCTCCACACTATTACTCGCCCTTTTGACATAAAGAGCTTAAATTGGCGCTCGTCAATAAATACAACCTTCTTCCAGAAATCAAACCCATCGTATTTAGGTTCTTTCGCAAAAGCACTCTCTTCTTTCTGTTGATTTTACCGATTTATGGTTTTCTAGGGGCAGTTTGGTCTCCATACTCAGCTTTATAAAGCACATTTCTTAGTTTGTGGTGAAACGGACTTTCCTGTGTGTGTTTGAACTGCAATAGCAAGTTTTGGAGCAGTTAGTTTAGGATTTTTCTTGACCTCTCTAAGTAACTGTCGTTTCTCCATCTCGGATAGAGCTGTAGGACGACCACTTCTTGATTGATTTTCGTAAATTTTGTTATGATTAAACATGTATATAATAGTCTTCACTGTACTGGTATGTCTTCCAAAGGTTTCTCCAATTTCTTGAAAAGATTTTCCTTTCTTAAATGTCTTGATGCAAATTTCTCACTCTTCTTGTGTAGTTTCACAACGTTTTCGACCCACATTACTTAAATAGCAATCAACGGCTTTGAAAACAGAGATGGAACTGTCAATGACAGTGAATGAAACACAATTGCATAAGAAAAGGAAAGGGGTGCGTGTCAGCGAGGCACCATACCTGGGAAATGAAATGAAATGTGTAGTGTTTAACGCCCGCTTTTACTACATACGGCACCGCAGGCGGTGACACCGATGATACATGAGATGAGGATGGAGCACCGGTGGAATGAGATGGTGGGGGAAACCGGAGGTCCCGGAGAAAACCCGCCCAGCGCCGTGTTGTCCACCACAAATCTCACTTTGCGGTCGCCTGGGATCGAACCAGGGCCGCCTTGGTGAGAGCCAAGTGGTCTAACCACTGACCAACGACGCGGCCGCATACCTGGGATCTTGTTTACTAGACGAATGCTTGTTTGACATCAAATGGGGCATGATTTTAAATAACGTAGAGCTGTTCACTAATTAAGCAATATATGAACCCAGATTGTGTTTTATTTTTAAATCCAGATATTAACCGATGTAAGGAAATACTCATTGTTCGTTTCTTATCTATGTTTTCTGATTGTACTTGTTATATTCTATGTGCTATGATTAGACGAACACTTTTTGGAGTATCTGTGTATTTCTTTCCGAGGTTTTGCATTTTTAAAATATTTGTAGTTCTCTCAAATGGGAAGTTGTTACTTGATTTTTTCCTCTTCATCATGCATATGGAAAATAATTTCAGTGTCATCATATAACTATCAGCTCTTAACAGATTTCACTATTGCTTAAATCTTCTAAATTCCCGCATTCCCATTGTACCTACAAGGAAATACATCTTGAAATATTTCTGCAAATGCCTCAATTTGGATTAATATGAAGCAGATATAAGAATAGCGAGTAGAGAATATCACGAGAGCATAGCATAGTGTTCGCCCGCCTCCGTGGCGTAGATGGTAGCGTGTCTACCTCACATTCAAGAGGACCGGAATTAGAATTACTGGATAAGGATTTTTCCGGGGTCTTCTCTTATCCTGAAAGACGAATGTCGAGTAACTCTAAGCTCTATGGATACCGAGCGACATGGCTCAGGCAATTACCTCTGTGGGCTGCATTCGGGAGGCCCGTGTTCGATTTCCTAACTGACTCATGGGTTTTTTTCGGGGGTTTCCCGGGTCACCGGGCGAATATTGGATAAGTTAATTACATCCCTCGAATTTGCTGTCCCTCCATTTCATCTCATTATCATTTCACATCATCTTTCAATTGGTGATCTCTTTCAATGTGGAAGTATCCGCGGGATCTCGACGCTGCATCGCAGGATGTGTCCGCCTCGGTAGTGTGGTGGTAGCATTCAGGAAGTCCGGAGTTCAAATCTCGGTCAGGGTGAGTTACCTGGATAAGGTTTTTCCGGGGTTTTCCCTTATCCTGAAAGACGAATGTCGGGTACCTAAGCTCTATGGGTAAAGTAAAAAAAAAAAAAAAAAAAAAAAAAAAAAAGGTCCCAAGATGATATGCTCTGATTGAACCACTTCCTCCGGCAGGAGGTTGGTTGCCGGTCTCCGAATCGGCCGTGGGGACCGATTCCGAACCACAGTAGGGGGGGAATCACGGCCTCCCTTTGTCTTCTCTCACTTCATCCTTCCTTCCGGGGATGCCCCACTTAGGGGCATAGATACAACAAATCAAAACTGGACGCAGTACCGTATCCTCTCCATAGTAATCCTAATCCTAATTTTAATCCTAAGCTCTGTGAATGCTGGACTCATTTGATCAATATTTCACCCATTTTCATTCATCGTCCGATATGACTTAACGTTGCAGAACGTAAATTAAAAAAAAGTCTAGGTCATGCTATGATAAACAGTCACAGAACGTAATCCAGAAATAATCGTGATTACTGTATCTGTGGTTGCTGCAGACACCAAAATTGGTTAATATTTAACTATTGTTTTGCATAGTAATTGTAATACCTTCTTGCTCTCATATTTTCTAATCTTTCGAAACCGTCGAAATTTATGTTATCGATGAATTGTGTTTTATATGTTAAGCTACAT
The DNA here is from genome assembly GCA_030765055.1 of Mantis religiosa. Taxonomy (NCBI): domain Eukaryota; kingdom Metazoa; phylum Arthropoda; class Insecta; order Mantodea; family Mantidae; genus Mantis; species Mantis religiosa. Next base: position 42,292,182 of record CM060955.1, read on the forward strand.
TTCTGATTCACATGCATAACATAAAGTACATTGAGTTTTTATATTTGGTACTAGCTAAAGCTTATTCGCTTTGATTGCTACCTGCAAATGAGCATTCATAATTCAATTTATTGTAGACTTTGTGTGTGTTACATTGGATTAGGTTAAATTGCTTTTCGGTATTAATGAAAACGATATTTTCTGGCGTTTTTCTTATTAAAATAATTTTATATATCAAATGTTCGTTTAATCACAGCACACTACATTTACTATTTTTTCAGCAATAGCACAGCACACTGGAACTGGAGAGGAATTTGACTGTGGGAGGGACAATTAGAACACAAATATTTTTTGCGGAGTGGCCAAAGTAGCTGAAGATTATCCATATGAATGGATTGAAGTGAATGTGTTTTGTAAAAAGTAATAAAATAATGGTGCTGATGATGGTAGTGATAATCAGTGTGATTAAGAACGCTTTTCCCCTGCTTCCAGAAGATATTAAATTCCTCTTAAGTTTTCACAAATCGAAATATTAATTTTCAACTTAAATGTATTATTATTATTATTATTATTATTATTATTATTATTATTATTATTATTATTATTATTATTATTATTATTATTATTATTATTATTATTATTATTATTATTATTATTATTATTATTATTATTATTATTATTATTATTATTATTATTATTATTATTATTATTATTATTATTATTATTATTATTATTATTATTATTATTATTATTATTATTATTATTATTATTATTATTATTATTATTATTATTATTATTATTATTATTATTATTATTATTATTATTATTATTATTATTATTATTATTATTATTATTATTATTATTATTATTATTATTATTATTATTATTATTATTATTATTATTATTATTATTATTATTATTATTATTATTATTATTATTATTATTATTGTTGTTGTTGTTATTACTACTACTACTATTATCATCTTCATTGTTTACTTTAATTTGCTTGCAACTTCAGTAAGAGAAGAATGTTATGTTTTGAAGCAGTAAGGTACTTTTCCGGCGAGAATACAGGTCATGTACCCTCCCACAATCCAAAGAAACATTTAGGGGAGAATAGGCATCCTTCAACCACCTGTCTATTGTCAAAATGTTTCTTTCTCTAAGTTGTCTGACCGGGTAAGGAGTGCCAACTGCATGACGATAGATGTTACACGAACTTCAAATCTTCTCAAAGGTGCAGGGACCATCGTATAGTGGACCTAATGTAATGTTGCATGGATCAAAATTTAGAACTTTTCAATAATTGTTAATTCTTCTCGGTCACGTCCGTAGGTGAATGCACTCTTATGAAATGTACTGCGTCGGCTGAGAAGCAGACAGATTTTGGTGAGCCGGTCGGTCACTCTGTTCACGTGAAGAAGTTGGTTGTTGCTGCAGTGATTTAGTTAGCGCGCATGCGCAAGAGGCGCCAGCAGGTACCAAGGAGCAACCTTGCTGACCGCGGCATAACCGAAGAAAATGTCGACAAAGAAGTAGTGGTGTTTGGTGCTGTGTTACATTGCTGCTTATCTTGGAGAATTATTGTATTGGTGCGGTGTTCTCTGCCCAGGAATAATGTGATAATGTGAGTTCATGTGCTTGTTACATTTTTAGTGTTGAATGTGTGAGTGCAGTGACCACGTAGGAGATAGGTTTTTGTTGATTGTTGACAAAGGCTGCCCGGCCGCAAGTCTGTTGGATGATCGTAAAGTTGCACGGTTCACGATGTGGTATGTAAACAAAATTAAGAGTAACGATAGTCAACTGTCGGTAGTGATAGCATGCAGACACCCTCGCAGTAGTTCTGAATCTGTTGTTTTTGGAAGTCTGCCTGAGTAACTGTAAGACAACGTGATACCTTGGTGCACTGGTCAGACTTCTTGCAAGGCCACTATCGCCATCAATCACATCAGGGTGTCGCAAAGCGATCAAGGACAGAAACCGTGTTTTTCTTGACACAATGAAAGAGACAAAACAAAAGCCATATTTTATGAGCACTTTTAATAATTCACGTGACTCTGTACAACAATTATTCTGAGTTTAGTAGGTTTTCCAAATTTTTAGACTCCCTAAGTTTCACTAAGAGCGTGTATACCGACTTAAATTTGGTTCTAATTTTCGAACAAAGAACTCCCATTCCAAAGTTTTAGGCGAAGAAACACAATAAAAGTAAGAATTGTTCTCGATGGTTCCTTAGCAAATCATATTTTTGTTTTATGCATCCGTGGTATTCTGTGCTTAATAGAACCGAAAATTCCTAGACATGCACTTACTGCGATCCCTCGGTCTAATGGATCTCATTTCTTCAGTCACCCGCCTCTTCACAGTAAGATTGGGGCCTAAAGAATATATTGACCAGAACTTGGAGTTTACTCAAATATTGCACCCGAAGAACATTTTTAGAATATTTTTTCTCATCTCAAACAAACTTTATACGTTTTCGTTATTTATGATACTATGTTGGTTTTATTACAATGCAATGAGTGTGGTTATGACGTAAATTGGAATGGTTATTTAATATTTTTCTTAAACTCCAATTAAACATTTTTCATTGTTTTATGTGCGATAACTTATTGTAGATAAGAAACCATTTAATTATAATTTATATTAAATAACGTTTTGTGTCATAGACAATAGTTTGAAATCTTGTACATTATAATAGAATGTAGGTAATAATTATATTAAAAATTTTAACAGTGTAAAATTTAGAAGGATGAACTTTTCGTTTTGGATGCCTTGGCAAATATTAAGCACCCTCATCATGGATTCAATCCGTGTTTAGAGAACAAAAACTCAATCAGGGGCGCTTTAGAGGGGTTTCGATCACCCTTGTTGATATCGTTGACCAGAAGTTGTGAGAAATAATGAGCTAATTATTATTGCTTTACGAAAAGAAAATTATACTATACAACTATATTTTAAATTTCAAGAATTTCATGTTTAAGAAATACAAGAATTATCTCTGTCACAAGTGGTGGCTCCTCTATTTATAAAACATACTCTTCGGCTACGCTTTGCGGCTTACAATGAATGAAAAATGAGTAAAATGATGCTGAAATGAGCCCAGGATCCACAGAGCTTAGAATTACCCGATATTCATCTTTCAGGATAAAGAAAAATCCCGTAAAAACCCTTACCCAGGTAACTCGCCCTGACCTAGAATCGAACTCGGGACCCCTTGAACGTGAGTCAGGCATTGTTCATTACTGTAGTACACATTGTAGTAGTGCATATGCACTTTACTGCGCGTGAAAGCCCTGCCATGCCACATGCGAAACATCAACAAAAAAAAACTATTTGTTATAACAATAAGAAATGAGATAAATGAAAATGTAGATATCAAATGTACAGCTGGCTGCGGAGATATAAGGAAAAAATACATACATACTTAAATACAGCTTAATAAAATGGCGAATTTTCAAATGTTGATGTGTTTGAGAAGAGCAGAGATTTCTGTATAATTTAACTACTCGTCCTAGATTCGAGTTTTGGTTGCACTCCTCCAATTTGGAGGTTTGTCAACCGCTCAAGCGCACAGCTTTTGCAGCCTAAAATAATTTCAGTATGAAAAGGACGAAGCCTGTTCCATTTGACCAATGGCAAATCTCAGGTGTTAAAACATCATTCGCAAGTACATTACATTTTTAGTGTGGGCATTTTGTGATTCTCCTTATTCAGGTAAAACTCGAAGAAAATGTACCCCATGCAACAAACTTGGCCATACTTGAAATGTGTGTAGTGTTTTAACGACCGCTTTTATTACATACGGCACCGCAGGCGGTGACACTGATGATGCATGAGAAGATGGAGCACCGGTTGAATGAGATGGCGGGGGAAACCGGAGGTCGCGGAGAAAACCCGCCCCAACGCCGTGTTGTCCACCACAAATCTCACTTTGCGGTCGCCTGGGATCGAACCCGGGCCGCCTTGGTGAGAGCCAAGTGGCCATACCTGAAGTATAACTGTAAAAGGACTTAATGTTTCTTCAACTTCAGTGACATAGTGTCTCAGAATACTTTTTGAAACCACAATATAGCAGATTCGTCCTGGTTCTTTAGGACCTTCTTGGAAAATATCGTGAGTGAATGGTGAGGTCGTAGGTACCTGAAGGATTTTCCCCTCGGACATTTTAACTCTTTTTACTTTATCTATAAGGTATTTCGAAGCATTACTTTCCAGTCATAAACATCGAGATTTTACCAGAAATACACGTTTGGAGGATAATCAAACGATTAGGGGAAACAAAATCCGCCCGCGAAGCAGTCACAGGGGAAATACCGGATTAATGTAAAACTTTCTGCCAAAGATGGAAATTGAATATATTTATAAAAGTCCTCCCACCTCAAACTACTCTCAGCAATGCAACTTATTCATTGTCTTTAAATTCCTCGACAATACCTCTAACAATTTTGATCCTATGTCGTATAATTTATTATATAGAAAATAAAAAGCATAGTGATTTTTCGTAATAGTTTTTGTTCCCAGAGGTAAAAATATACTTAAAATTAAGATAGCCAATTTATTTCCTATATATATATTCATCCGAACTGAATTTTAAGATAAACGTTTACAGTAAAAAACGTGTCGTTAATTTTAAAACAGTTGATATCAAATAACTTTTTGTGGTATCGGCCATTTTCTAAATATCTCTTGCAACTATAGTTTGAATATTTCAATACTTTTGCCATTCTTTGAAGCGCTGTGTCACCATTTAGTTGTTGCTCTGTAATACCACGAAGAGTATGGCATTTCAAGGCCAATTCGACTGTCGCTCCAGTTTCTTGAATCGCCTGTGTTCCTACAACGATATTGCAACTCAAATAAAGTAAACTAGATAGAAAAAATGAGCTTTTCGTATAGCCTTGTATAATTAACGATAGTGTACTAAAGTAATGCGAACGTAAAGCTCAACGTTTTTATTTTCAAAGTGGTTTTTGACGACTTGTGCAATCAAGCTTTTACAAAATTGTTTTTACATTTTAGATTCCTTTTTCTGGAGAAAATTAATGAAGAGTATATGAAGGAACTTGCTAAGGATTTCTTTCTTGAATAAAATGACGTACGATTTTTTTTAAACATTTTCTAAATATTTACTAAATGGTTGTATAATTGATATTTAATTTTTCACAGCATATATATTTGCTGGGAGACTCGAATCTAGTCAGTAACTGGCCGTGCCCTGGCTCAGTGGTTAGACCGCTTGGCTCTCACCAAGGCGGCCCGGGTTCGATCCCAGGCGACCGCAAATTGAGATTTGTGGTGGACAACATGGCGCTGGGGTGGGTTTTCTCCGGGACCTCCGGTTTTCCCCGCCATCTCATTCCACCTGTGCTCCATCTTCATCTCATGTATCATGTGTCACCGCCTGCGGTGCCGTATGTAGTAAAAGCGGGCGTTAAACAGTACACATTTCATTTCATTTAGTCAGTAACATTTACAATGATATGAAATACATTAACATAATCATAGTTTAGACCGCAGGTTTGTTTCAAGTTTAGCAGCACTTTGGCCATTGTTCCTATCGACATATAAGCGATATGAGTTTCTACATTTTGATTTGTATTTATTTGCAATATCTGTTTAAGCTGATATCAAACTCTTGCTAACACTCCCAAGAATCACATCTCATAAGCCCTCTGACGTCAAGACGTTATAAATATGTCAAATCGAAACAGAAGTGTACGAGCTGCTATAAAGTTACAGCGTTTTAAAATTGTCGTATATATTTCCAGTTGGAATTCCAAGGTCACGTATTTTGGCTGCTGACAGCAGTGTGTAATTTGAGTATCTGTTTACGTCGACATATTCTGTAGGTGTTCTCTCTTTCTCTCATTTTTACTCCGTGGTCCCTTACCCCTGAGTATTTTCTTTAACTGAAATTGCGTTATTTCTACCTACTTTTCGACTCAAAGTATCATGGTGAAAGTCAACGATAATATAATAAACACATAACAAAATTAATCCGTATGTATTAAATATTTAAATAGTTGACAAACTTCTTTGACTTCAATAGGTGTACTCTCTAAATAACGGTTATCGTAAAATGCTGTTACGTCCATATTATTTTTTCTTAAACAGTACATACACTTTTTAACTGCATTATTTTGAATTTGTTGTAAATTAAAACCTTGTATAAAAGTTTATCAATCACGTATTAGCATCCTTGGGAGATATTTGAATCGTTCTACAATAGAGCAAAAACTGGCAGGTTTTATAAATTAGTTGAGCTTTTTCCCAGTCCAAAATAGCAAAAAATGCATAGAATCATTAAGTAGCAAAATTAGATGTTAAATATCGAGTAAATCCGAGTGTGCTGAAATTTCCTATATTCTTTATTTCTATACCATAGGTATAGAAGGGAGGGAAAGTAATTGCATTCTGCCCAAATATTCGATACCGAATGTACATTTCGAGGCTCCTGAATGAAAAAAGAAAAAATGATTTTTGAAAAAAAAAAAAAAAAAAAAGCCTTTGTGAGAGAATAGTATAGCTCAAATTGGGCTAAATGAAAAAATCGGTTTTCAAAAAAATTCCATAACCCTAAATTCGCTTTACAACGTACATTTTGGAATGTTATATTATTTTATGAATAATTGCTCTAACGTTTTTAATTTAGGTGTCATATATGGGAAATAAGAGTAAAAGTCAAGCGATAGACGAAAAGTTATTACAGGAAAATGTAGATGTGTTTTTTTTTTTTTTTTTTTTTTTTTTTTTTTTTTTTTTTTTAAACACAATTTATTAAGAAAAGCTTTCTATGGTACAGTCATTTCTGAGATATCCATTTTCGAATTGTTTCAATAATAATTTGTGATTATTTAAAGCATTTGTGGATTTTCATAATTGTATGAAAAGAATATGCTTCATTTACTATTAGGGGGACTATGATCATCAGTATCAATTTGCCACCAGTAAGTGATGTTTATGTTACACACACGCACGCACGCACGCACGCAGGCGGGCGGAGACACAGACACGGGCACAGAGACACAGACACAGAGACAGACACTTCCATATTCCGGGGAGAACGGGAAATAAGTTGGAGGAGACCTCTATATTTGGAAGCGAGTAATACATGGTGGTGATTTAACATTTGACTGTCATTTCTTTTTCTGTACATGTAAAGAAGTGTGTAATGAAGCAATTTCTTCAAAGGTTTATCTCAATTAAATGAAATAAATTAAAAAATGAAATGTCACAAGAATAATTCGAAGGATACCCATTAATAAAGCATAGAGGTTAGAGAAAGTGTTGTGAAAAATATAAATAGTATATCTATAAACAGCCTGTCGGCATGAATGCCATCATTCCAAACGTCCAACTAAAGAAATACGGCTCAATATAATCCGTGTATCTATAAACTGTTCTTAGAATGAGGAATTAAGCTGATATCGTTTGTATGTTTCTGATATTATTTAAGTACCAATTTCGCCGTTCCTATTTTCCAAATGGTATGCAAAATATCTGTAAGTCACTGAACATTATATTCATATAGCTCGACACAGTTCTTATTTGGTGATTGGAGAATTTGGGAAGAAACATTGCCTGAAACGCCCACAAAATCTTTGGCTGCGTGGGCAAATATATGTTTAGTATTATTAATTCAGCCAAATAATATAAAACTTAACCATAAAGGTAATGCAAAAGAAAACTTCAAAGGAAAGAAATTCTTATCATTAATTTCCAAAACTAATATTTTATATTAAACTAAAAGTATTATAATGCTGGAATATTAACTGCTTTACCAAATCGGGTTGGAGTCGCTTTTATTTTTGTTCATCTGCGGCAGCCATATTCTTCTTGCATCAACGTACAAACATGAGTCATAGGATAGTTTCAAATCCACATTGCACAATATGCTGTAAAAACGTGAGGTATATCTATCTACTCATGCTTAGTTATTTACATTTGAACGGAAGAAATTAATATTAAGCAGCAGTAAACAATGTCTAATATTTTCAAATACTAAATCTAAATTAATATCATATTGATTAATAAGCAGAAGTTAGAAACCTTCGAGCCACTTCCTTGTTTAAATATATGTCAAACTGTATATTGAATGTTTTCTTATATAAACATAGTGGTAATCCAGATTCTCTCCATAAATGGAAGACATGCTCTTGGAATGAGTTAGTCAAGGTCAACGCCACGGGTAAAAATAACCTGCTTTCATAGCACAGGACAGTTCCTGACTAATATGTTTTCCCAGATTCTACACTAAAATTGCTTTACACTTGAAGGTGATCAGCTAAGGGAAACATAATGCTAACGTCAGTTCCTTACTTGAAATTTTCAATTGCCGTTCCTGTTCCATCGAATGTTAGGTTGCCTTATTGGGCAATGTCACTTTCTGCATAACGCGCTTTCTTCTTCAAAGGCCCAAAGCAATTTAACCCTCAAGCTAACTAATTGGATGTTTTTATTGCTTTATGCCAGCATAGTACTAGATTAAAGAATAGCGAACGAATTATTTTATTTTGTATGCTGCTTATACGAATAAACATATGGATATTGTCAAGCGTTAGAACGAAAATAAATGGAAATCAGGTGGAACTGTTACTGGACTTTAACATCGTAGATATCAAACTATCTCCCTACCCTCGTAGAATCGGTTGGCCTGTCGTGTTTTACGTGACTCCTAATAACTGTTATGCACCTTATACTGATGACGGTTCGATTGCAGCTAACTTGACAATGTCTATGACTGGTAATCGAATATCAGTTGTTCTGCATGCAGAAATGCTCCAAAATGTCCAGAAATGCTTTCAGTTCATATTCAGTAGCGACGGCGACAGTTCTGTAATGGTTTGCTAATATAATCCTTGATAATCCTTAGTGGAATAATTGCATTTCGCTGCTGTCTCTCAGCAATGTAACTAGTTAATTTGCTTAATCGTTTATTATTGCATTCTATTTTTATTTTTGGGTAGTACTTGGTATATAAATGAATTCAAGCCATACTTGCCTCATACCTGAGGACAACGGAAAGAACATAGAGAAACAAAAACTTATCATTTAACCGGTACTGGTGAATGCACGACCTCCAGAATGACAATCATCCCTTGATTTTGTTTTGTTTTAGGGTATTCCTTTGTGGCAGTTTTCAAATCAGGTTCATGCTTTAACTATATACAATAATGTAAAATAGTTGCGAACATGTAGTCCATGCTATGACCTTAATTAACATCCAGGCAGTATTTCAGTACAGATGTGTCCTGAGGGTTTCATTTGGGTAAAAGACAGATATGCAAACTCAAAATCTGGGAGAGAATATCTCCAACACTGTAGGACCCTCGGGCAAACCATGCTGCCCTTTGTATATTATTCTGCAGGGGCTTCAGTTTTCAAAACCTCCGGCTGAATTATTTCCGGACAGTAAATATCACAGTCCCTAGTGTTCTGCTGTATTTAATTGTGGCAGCCATGGAAAAATCACCGCCCAATCATGACATATGCATTTTTGTAGTGGAAAAGTTGTCGGGGGGCGAATAGGTTTTGTATTGTTTTTTGTTTTAATTATTACATGAATGTACTGTGATTTATTTTCGTTTGAAGTATTTATAAACGCTTCTGTTAACTAGAATATACTGCAATTATTGTAGTTTCCGGTAAAATTCATGCAGTCGACTAGAAAAAGCAATAAAAGTCGATTTCGGATGAGACTCTACTGCAGTTGAATCTGCGACAAAAACTTGACCGTGGTATCAAGAGACAATTTCAGTAGGTAGCACACGAATATATCTAGCTATTTTGGTCTTAGTCATCTTGCTAAGGTGATTTAGTTCGGTTTCCGTCATCACTTCACATTTACTTGCGATGTAGCGGCCCACTGAATCATTCGCGACACAACCTCTTCATTCTTCCGCTTTGTTTATCTCTAAACGCTTTCAGTAACGCACTCACTGTTGTCTTAAACTCATTCGGAGAATGCAGTTAGTTGCCAGTACTTTGTCGCATTAAGAACTAAACCCCATCTCATTCACATTGACGTAGCTCGCGAGATGCTGGAATTTCGAGCGTTCTGCGGTGTTTGCAGTGGCAAGGAGAAAGGAGCTTCCAGAAACATTTGGGTAGCGCTTCTGGTGAGAATGCTATTCCGTCTCTTACTTCTTGAACCGGTCACTCGGTAGGCCGGAGCCTTAAAATCCATATCATAAGTAGGGCCAGGAAATTGTAGACCTAAAATTGAGCTATAAAATGTTAAAAAAAAAAAAAATGGTTCGAATAACCACATTTTAAAATTAACTTTCTTAGTAAATAATGCAATTATTGCTGCTAAATAATAAATTCATCAGGTCATTTTCAACTTCATAAAATATTAAAAAGTAAGTTACTATACCCATTAGCCAAAACATACCTTACTTAGCGTTGCGGTACACCAACATGATCATCCTCAAGTTATCAAAAGTAAAGAAACGGTGGTTGTCAGCTAAAACTGCTTTACACTTTGAGAAACTTCTCTCCACTTCCACAGAATTAAAGAGGTATCAATGAAAACACTGTTACTGCCTGTGAACTCCTGTTCAAAAATATCAGTTCTGTAGTTTTCTTCAGACAAGATATTGGCAATCTGACAAACTGTTTGGTATCCTTCATTTTTGTTCAACACAAATTTTAGTTTCTGTCTAATTTTGTCCCCAATCGCACATTTTACATTTTATATCCTCTCTTCCGCACTCCTCACTAACTTAATCGACTTGTCCAATGTCATGCCACTTTCTTCAAGGAGGGTTATGTTATCCGTCAAAAATGAAAAATTTATGAAATCAGCGAATTCCTCGAATTCGTGCGTCATAAATTCACTAGCACTGTTAGGACGCTGACCTGTGTTAATTACAGGTTTACCACACTTACAAAGTTACTACTTCATAAAAGATTACGATATAAATGAACTTTTAATCACAGATTATTTAAAAAAAGCCCATGGGTAGGGTCAGGTCGGCCACGGGAATCGAACCCGGCCTCCACGAATGCGGGCTACATATGAAAAAGCCCAATAAATTCGTGAAAAAGAATGAAAATGACCGAAAAATGCATCTAAATGTTAAAAATTACTTTATTACAAAAATGTGGAAAAAAATACATTTTGATGACCTATAAAAGCCATATATATCTAACGTATTTGCTCCAGAATGCACTTAATTTCCGATAAGCATCGTCTGTGACTACTCAGAAAAAAGATGACTTTTCATCAAAATCCGGGCGCTAATTATAAGTAATACACTCAAATGACTTTCTGTAACCTTTGAATAACAAACTGTTGATTTTCTTGGAAAAAAATTGTTTCCCTTCACAGTAAACATAAATATCTAATACATTTGGTATTTATCGGAATTTTCGTTTTTGAGTTTTCTCTGGTTCTCTCTCACGCATGCTCAAAATGTGAATTTTCGCTGAATTCTCGATTTTGAATATAATACTTTCTTTACTCATTATAGATAAGCATGTAGAGAAAGCAAAAAGGAATGGACATTTGTAATAGAAAAAGTGTTATAATTTTTCAAACCAATAATGAAGATTTCCGAAATGCTTAATGTCACAAAAGTTTTGTTCGAGATATGTTATATGCCTGCCTCTTTGTTGGAGAGTAGCGTGTCTGATAGTGGTGTTGAGTTCGTTTCTCGGCCAAGGCGAGTTACCTCAAAGCTCTTTTTCTCTGTTAAAATATGTATGTCGGGTAAATGTAAGCTTTGAAAGGGTGGTTTTGATTTAGACCCCAAGAGTTTTAAAATTATTTAAATGCGTGTAATGATTTAACAATCGATATGGACATGTTAAAGTGAATAAGAAAGGAAATTGTTAAAATTCAGTAGGTCATGAGATGACGCAACATGTAAGTGAAATGATGTGAATGTCTTATCATTGGTAGTTTTAAAAATGAGATTATTTAATGTATGACGTGGACCAGTAAAAATTAAGTTTGATTGGTAGTGATGGCAACGAGAGAAGGAAAAATGAATTTTGGGAGAACAGCTAGGAAAGAAAGCGTCTTTCGATTGCGTAACGTCGAGGAGAACAGACGTGTTTGGATTGTGGAATGTCGAGGTGAACGGACTAAAATATTTAGCATAGTTAAAATTGATTTTCAGAAAATTTGTATCGAAGAAATATCATTCTTATGTAAAGTGTTGTAGAAAAATGGCATAAAGTATCGCAATTAAATTACACGTTTGGATGTTTTTGAATTAAACAAAATTAATTTATGTCTGAGTTTATTTTAAAAAATGATTCTTTCGTTCGCGACCATGCCTGAGAAAAGGGTTCTCATGTAACGACTGAAGCGTGCAGGAGATTTTTTTATGTACATCAATACATCTGAGTGCCAGATTTGAACCAATAATTGAGATCGAGAAGAAGTGGCAACTTGCGGCTTCGTCATCACCATCCAGGAGGGCAGCAGATATACTATCCATCAATGCAAAGTAAGCCCCTGAAAGGAATGCGCTCCCTTACACAGTGGGGCAAGGGCAGCGAATGTGTGTGACAGAAAACGCATGCTACACAAGGAGTAGAACCCTTAAAAATATGCGCCCTATTTACTCTGTACACTAAAACCGAGGAGATATATTCACAAAAGTAGAAGGCATCAGAATGTTTTTGAATGGTCTGTATCTGTACAGACATGGGGTGTCAAACTACCGAGGGAGGGTGTAAAAACCTCTTCCAACCCCCTTGCGTCTCATTCCCTGGAGACTTTCTTTCATGTGTTATACTGTAACACGACCCCCGCAGCAACGTGGGACAGGCACTTGACCTCACTTAAAAAATAGCGCAAAGCGGGGCTTCGAGAACACCATCCCACATCATCACCACCACCTCCAATCCCTACGTGTGTAAGAAATTTCTGCTGCAGCTCTATGGAGTCCTGTGATCATTTAAACATCATTTCAACCATTTCATTCATCCTCCTATATAACTTTACGTAAGAAGTTAAAATAAGTACGTTTGGTAATTTAATGAGATTTCTTTTATGTGCACATGTGTTTACATGTTTCCTATGGTTTACTGTTACAAAAGTATTCATTCAGAATGAAGAGAATTTCACTGCTCTTGGGATCAACAGTAAGTGGTTTGGGCTAGCGGAATTTCTTTGAAAACCTTCCTGTCGCATCCTTTCTGAGTTACACTGTTCAGTCACACACATAGACACTGATTACCCAGGACAAAAAGGCAAGCTAGAGAAATGTGTATCGTAGTCACTTTAGCTAGCCGCACGGTGTATATGCTCCCCGTCCGAGTATAAGGATGGAAGATTCGTTTAAAATATACTTTTTTTTTTATTTATTTTATCCATCGATCAGCAATTATGCTTTACAGATGTTTGGTATAAGATATATAGGAACAGGACACATAACAATGGAGGTAGCCATGAACGACTCCTCTAACTAAATATGGAGGATAACTGTAACACAATTGAGAACTTAAAGTCTGATGGTATTAATCACGTGTCTGAGTCATCTGTGCTGGAGACGTCACTCAGGAGAAGATCTTGGGGCAGTCTGCGCTTCAGGCGAGTTGGCTGGCGAGTGCGACAGCCGAGACGGTAGGTAACAGCTCCAGGGACCTCCTGGAGATTGTAAAAGAATGGACGTGCCAGGCGTCGGATGTATTGGTGAACGGGTAGAAGACCAAACTCATGGTGCAGCTGCTGGTTTCGGATGAACCATGGAGCGTTTGTAACTGTGCGAAGCACCCTGTTTTGTAGTACCTGCAGTCGGCGGAGATTAGTCTTACTGGTGCCACCCCAGACTGGAGCTGCATAGGTAAAAATGGGACGGACTAGAGATGTGTAAAGAAGCAGGGAGGATTCATAACCAAGTGAAGTGCGCCTGTTGAGTAGAGGGTACAGTTTTGATAGCCGGGCAAACGCAAGCGTAACAGACCGACAGATGTGGGCGTTCCAAGTAAGTCGAGTGTCCAGTAACACCCCAAGGTATTTCACTGGCACATTGCTTGGTAACCATGAGAGCGGTTCCCCCAGCAGCCGTAGTGAAGGAGGATCCCTATAAGGTCGTAAAGAGAAGATCTTAACCTCTGTCTTGTTAGTATTGAGGGAAATGCGCCAGTGAGAGAACCAATCAGCTAATTGATCTAGGGCAATTTGCAGTTTCTGAATGGCATGAAGAATATTGGCGTGAGAATAATAGAGAGCAGTATCATCTGCGTATAACGCCGTACAAACTGGAGCTATATCAGGAAGATCATAAGTGAATATATTAAAGAGGAGTGGTGCAAGTACTGAACCTTGAGGTACACCTGCTAAAATAGGCCGTCGGGTGGATGTGAAACCAACAATGCGCACCACAAAGGTTCTATTGGTGAGAAAACTTGCTATGATTTGTATCAGATAATAAGGGAGACCAATGCGATATGCTTTAAGTAGTAGTCCACTGTGCCACACCTTGTCGAATGCCTGGGCGATATCTAGGAATGCTGCTACGGTGTATTGCCTGTTTTCGAAACCTTGAATAATAGACTGCGTGATTCTGAGCAATTGGTGAGTGGTAGCATGCTTCGGGCGAAAGCCAAACTGAAAAGACGGAATTATCTGATTATGAATCAAAAAATGAGAAATACGTTGATGAATAATCTTTTCAAAAAGCTTAGAAAGTGTAGGTAATAAGCTGATTGGTCTGTAACTTGAGGGAAGATTTTTTGGCTTGTTGGGCTTGTGGAAGACTATAATTTCCGCATGTTTCCATGTAGATGGAAAGTGACCAATGCGCAGAGCAGCATTGAAGATTGATGATAAATAAGCTAGGGCTTTGTTTGTCAAATTCTTCAGCACAACGTTAGGGATAAGGTCATGACCGGGAGACTTTTTAACGGGAAGACGATGGATAAAGCGGGACAATTCACGTGGAGTAGTGAACGAAATTCTGTTGTGCGCTGTAGGACGAAGTTGGTACTCAAGGAGTTCCCTGTCCACGGAAGAGGGAATATTAGAGTCAAGACAGGTGTTAGGCGTGAATGTACGCTCGTAGTGAGTAGCTAGAGCGTCACACTTGGCAGCAGAGTCACTCAAAAGGGTCCCATCAACCTGAAGAGGTGGAATCACTGTCGGCTCTCGGAGAATCCTCTTAGTGATGTTCCATAAGGTATGATCTCCGGGACGGATATTGGCTAATTGTCGCTGGTACTCCTGAAATTGGTGTTGCTCTAGTGCGGTCCGTACTTGTCGAATGAGACTATTTAATCTTTGGCGCAGCCAGGGTAGACGCTGACGTTGCCACAGTCGACGGATGCGATGTTTCTCTTGGATGAGTTGAGTAATATGGATAGGCAAGGAGGGGAAATGACGAGGTTGAGGACTGCGGATAGTAGAGGATCGTACACTGGAAGAGAGGGCAGAGGTAAAATGGTGGACGGCAGTGTCTATGGCATCCGCAGTACCCAGTTGATAAGATGTGTGGAGTGCAGCATCCAGGTGTGTGCGAAAGATGTCCCAGTTGACAAAACCATCGATGAGTCGCGGGATTTGTGGCAAAATATCTGGAGTGAGGTTAAATGTGACCAACACTGGACAGTGATCGGAATCGAGCGCTTGCAGTGCAGAAATCGATGCAGGTAATCGTATATTGCGATGTACCCCAATGTCCAAAATGTCAGGAGCTACCTGTGGGTTACCAGAATAGTAAGTTGGTCCTGTGGGAGCCAGTATGTGAAGACCAGTGGCATTAATAGTGTCAAACAGACGTCGTCCATTCGGGTTTGTGACCCTACAGCCCCAAGAAGTGTGCTTCGAGTTCAAATCCCCTAGCAAGAGAGTGCAGCTTTCTGCTGGGAAAAGGAAAGAGAAATAGTGAGTATTAAGCTTACTATTTGGGGGCTTGTAAGCACTCATTAGGACGAGATCGTTGCTATCGCGAAGAGAGAGTTTAACGCCCACTACCTCAAAACCGGGAATCACAGGTAGGAATATTTCATGATGAGTCAGAGAACGTTTAACTAGCACAGCTACTCCCCCAGAGGCGGTAGGTGCATTCCGATCAAATCTATAAATCTTGTAGCCTGGAACAGAGAAACGTTCATTCGGGAGAAGATGAGTCTCGGTGATACAGGCAGCATCTATACTGTGCAAGCTGAGAAAGGCAGCGAAGGAGGCACGTTTAGTGCGTATGCCATTAGCGTTCCAGTTCAGGAGAGTGAGTGATGAAAGAGATGGCCTATTACACGCCACCATTTCGGAAAGTAGTTAGAAGAGCGTTTTGGAAACATTGTGTAAATTGCGGTAAGAGAGGAGTGAGGAACGTGGATAAAGAATTTAGAAGTTGAGTGAACAGGCTAATTAGCAGAGCCGAGAGAGATGAAGAGTCAGAGGGATCTTGTTGTGCAGTAGTACGCCTCGTTGAGGAAGCAGAAGTTACACTGGCATAAGTTGCTGGTGAAGAAGTTGGAGGTACTGGTGGTGCAGCTGGGGGTTGTAATGGTTGCTGTGCAGGATTGTCTGATTGTTGTAGGGGACGGGAGCGATGAGAATTCCCAGGCTGTTGCCTTGTGTTGCTATTTTGTGTTCTGAATTTCAGTTCTAAATAATGCCGACAACCTCGGTAGTTAGCTGGATGGTTTTCATGACAATGAACACACTGAGCTGGAGTATCTCTCGGTTTAGTGCACTGTGAGAAGTGATGATTCTCTAGACAGCGAACACACCTCGGGGTCAGCTGACAATAGTTCTTTGTGTGACCGTAATTCTGACAGCGGGTGCATTGCGGTATGTCAGTGTTACGACGGCGATGCTCCACCTTAACAACACTGTAGAACAGGCGAGTTAGGTTGAGTATAGCTTTACCATCATCGCTATTTAACAATTCCACCGCACAGAGAGGAATGGGTTGTTTCGACCGATTCATAAGTCGAGTGACCTTCCGCACTGGGTAGTTCTGTAAGCACAGTTCGTCATAGATTTCCTTATCAGTGAGCGAAGGAGGGATGTCTCGGATAATTACCGAGAAAAGCTTATCTGTCGGATTTCTGTAAGTGTAGTATTCCTGTTGTATGGAGCTGAAGTATGTAGTAAGTTTACGGAAATCGTCAGAAGTAGAGGGATGAACCTTAAGGATAGACCCGCGAAGCTCTGTGTGAAATTCAGAGGTAACATTATTTTTTAGATCTTGTAATAGAAGTTGATAGTTATCAATATTGCGCAAGCAAATTGGTGGAACTTTTTCCTTAGGTGTCTCGGAGTTGCTTGTCTCGTCCATGGCTGTGTTGTCTTCTAGTAGTGCGAAGCGGTTGTGCGTGGAAACAGTGTAAGCATAGCGCGAGGCACTTGT
>CM060955.1:42310478-42344252 GCA_030765055.1 Mantis religiosa
AGAGAGAGAGAGAGAGAGAGAGAGGGGGGGGCTTGAGCTAGCTGCTTTGAATCCCGCTGCTTTTAACTAAGGATCCAAATGGTCTCTTTCCGTGCCTCCCTTTTCACTATTTCGTTGTACACACAGAATCTATGTAACGTTTGAAATGAATAATGTAGGATGAATAAAATAGCTATTTTAAATTTGCAAAGTGATAAACTTTGTGAGATTTGCTGCTGATACAAACAATCGAATAGCGATAATGACAATAGAGAAGACACACTACAAATGTACCTATTGCGGTACACTATATGATTAATACAAAATATTTTCTCTATTTCAGTGGTTCCCAAACTCTCCCACTTAGATTTTACATTTTATTCTCAGAGCCCTTTTTGTTTTACAACGTAAGGATTTCAACACTTATAAACATTACAGAAACGCCTGTGATCCGCGTTTTGGAGGTCTCGAGTTCAGATTCCATGAACCGGTTAGTCTTGACATTTTTTCCCCGTTGTTTCACGCAGTCACCAACTTAAATATCAAATTGCAATGTATTATGCCGACCTTAAGTTCAACGTTAAGCCTAAAAGAGCAGTAAAAATTATAATTGTATTATATCAAGTGCTCTGCCACGGATGATGTAAATCGAGACTGCATGGCTGTCATCCGCCCATCACGTCTCAAGCAGAAATACAGTTGTCTACTAATGTGTCTGTGAATGTGTCAAAGCAGAGGTACAGTTGTCTGGCACCAAGGCCTATGTGGACACTCAACTGTGCAAGAAGCTATGATATAGGAATACTAACTACATATCGGCACCCAAATGTCTAAAAATGAAGGGGAAAATATAGTAATAACTTTTGACAAATGTCAAAATCGATCTGGATTTCATGCGGAGTTAAATAGTTGCATATAGGATTCAGAGATGTCGCTCACCAGTTTGTGATTAATATTTATTTTTTAAAAGGAGCAACTTACCTCCAAATAGGTCTAAGTATGCTCTCTACCAACATACTTGAACTAGTGAAATGTACAAGCATTACAGCGAATATTTCCGAAAGGGTTAACGCCATGCACATTGAAAGGTGGTTCAATGGGGTTCATATCCCGGTTATGGCATTGAATCGTTCAGTTTGTCTCTACCTTTTCATAGTGCGTCCTACATACGGCTAGTGTGAAAGAACAATTAATTTCTATTAATTATACCTAATATTGGTCCGAACTATAAAGCTCGGACCTTAAAGTACTTACAGCATAGTAAGTCGCTATTAAGGTAGTTGTCTTATGTGTTTGAGAACTCCTAGTGGTTTACTGGGAAAAACATGAGTCAGTTGGAGAATTTAATGTCATGTTGGCACGTTGGCCATAGTAGCTCAATGGTTTAGAGCACCTGGACGGAGACCAGAAGATCCGTGGTTCAACTCCCGGCTATGGCATTGAATTTTTCAGTCTGGCTCTACCATTTCATAGTGCGTCCTACACACGGCTAGTGTGAAAGAACAATTAATTGCCATACCCATTGTCATAAATTGTAGGTATATTTTAATTACATCGGCGTTTTATGTGTTTGCTTTCCCGGTTGCATAAAATCAACAAAGTTAAAAAAATCATAAGGATATTTACAGAAAATTCAATATTTTGTTCATAGATTTAATATTGCACTCTTCGGCATTTTGGCCATTTTTTTTTTTGAGAAAATGAAAACTAGTTGTTTTATAGTCATACAGATATTTTTGGGCTAAGAGAATTCCATGACCATCTTCACAATTACACTAATTGGCACCTATTATTAGCGTCAAATATAGCATTTATTACAACATTTGGTTTTTGGAAACGTTCAACGACTCGCCGAGGCAAGAATGCAGATACTAATGCTTTTCTAACATTTTCGTTACTCAGGGTACTCCAGAATGTGCATTCATATTGAATTTTTCTGCTCTTCTTCAAATAATTAATAAGAAAATAATATTCATATCAATAGGATAAGCATGAGCAGACATCCTGTCACTTCTAAGAATCTATAATTTTACAACTGTCAAAGAAATTTGAGTTTGTTGATTTTGTTTGTTTAAAAAATGTTGTGAAAAAACATTTACCTTCTAATACAGAACAGGCAATGAACCACTAATTTATAGAAAGGGAAGTAGTGGAAGGAGAAAAGGGTACCGTTTACCCTTACCTACTCCGATAAACGGTGAAAGTACCGAGCCTAAAAAGAAATAAAAACAAGGAGAGTAGACGTCATGTTGGAGCACCAATAATATACTAAGCGAAATCTGAGGAAGGGAAAATGACCACAAGAGGTTGGTTTTCTTTATTAATTAGTCTTAGTGAAAGCGGCACGCAAATAAACAGTGTCGTCTTTAATAGGCCGACTTTTAGCGAGGTTCCTGATTCCAGCAGTTAAATTGTGACCTATGATTAACTTTCCAAATGATTTCATTAATCATTTCGAACTTCTCCCGCCTTGTGATATAAAATGCTTGAAATTATCGTTTGCAGTGGCGATATATTTAACGAATTTTATCTTTATATCTAATTGTGTTCGGCACGTGGTATATACATTCCTGTCGCCAACTAGTCATTGGTTGTTTTGCTGCGCCACTCTTGTTTTTTTTTTTTGTTCCATTTATATCCCGCCTTTAACTACTATGGTCATATCGGCGGCCGTTCTCCTTTGGAACATACCGAAGGTGTTAACTCGTTATCTTTTGGTTTTTAATCATTACATCACGCACACATTCACACTCTCATTCATACTTCCAGACTCTGTGGAAGACGGAGAAAAATCCCCACACTCGCCACCGGGAATCGAACTCGGGAACCCTAGCACGGTAGGCAGGTGCTCTGCCGACTGAGCTACGGGGCCAGCCACTCTTGTTTGTTCATAAGTTGGACAAACTACTTAGTGATCACTTTTCGTATTGTCAATGCTGTGCTCTTTGAATTTACTATTTTTAAACAAGTAGATACAGGTTCAGAAAACAAATGGAAAGGGAAGAAATGTTTTTTATTAGTTCATTTAAACAGGCAGGTTTCAGGAACCTTTTTCAGAGTTTTTGGACCGACATTTTCCTAAAGTGATATCCAGTCGGTGCACACAGCTACGAATGTAAAAGTTAAGAGTACTAAATAACTGTTTTTGTCCTCATAGTACTTTAACTGGATAGCTGGATTAGTTCAAAGGATGCTCGGCACGAAACCACACTTGGTTTATTGTGCGTAGGTTAGGAAGGATAAGGCGAGAGGAGACAGGGTGGTCATTCCAAGGAGTCAAGACAGTACAGAGGGCAGGGTCCCTACATTTCACTTGGCTGGAAAGTTCCCCGGCAGGCCAGGACAACGTACATCTCACCCCACTGTGGTTCGGAAACTGTCCCACCACGAGACCGGAATCCGTCCTATTGAAGGAAAAATTAGTTCACTCGGAGCATTTCATCCTGTCATGCACCGTCGTAGACACCCGCCAACACTTCGAGCCTGAAAGAGACCGCCAGATGAGGAATGATGTGAAATGATAATGGAGATGAAATGGAGTGACAGGCAATTCGGGGATGTAATTAACCTATCGCGACCCGGGAAAACCCCGAAAAAACATTGGTAGGTAGGTTGGCCACGGGGATCGAACCCGAGCCTCCTGAATGTGGGCTACAGACGAAACCGCCGGAGTCATCCCGCTCGGTATACTTTAACTGGATATTCAGTGTCTTCTTGTACTCTTTTTCTTAGCCTTGCTGAATACACTGCGCAAATTGAGAGGTTTTTATAATCTTACTGCAATATTATTGCAAACTAGATAAGGATGTAATGTTGTTCATGAGCCCGCCTCGGTAGCGTAAATGGTGGCGTGTCTGCCTCGGGTTTAAGAGGTCTCGAGTTTGAATCTCGATCAGGGTGAGTTACCTGGATAAGGTTTCTTCCGGAGCTTTCCCATATCCTTAAAGACGACGGTCGGGTAACTCTGAGCTCTATGGAACCCGGACTTATTTGAGCATCATATCACCCATTTCATTCACCGTCCTATATGACTTGGAGGACGTAAATTAAAAAAAGAATGACCAAGGGGAACTGTTACAGTTTGTAAAAAGTTCACTGATTTTTCCGTATGCAGTTATAGTAAGGTAGCAAGGGTACAGGCACCTGAATTAAATGAAAAGTTTGCTTACACTATTCATTAATTCATTAATTTATTCATTAATTCATTAATTTATTTATTCATTCATTCATTCCAAACTATTCTTACAAAACATTTTTCTTCTACACACTTCTTAATATATGAGATAGGCATTCAATATTTCGTATTTAAGTACTATTTTTCAAGAAAGTAAATGTACACTTTCCGGGGGCAGTATCATGTAGGCGTTCCGTTACTGAAGGATATGAAAACTAAATCGGCAATGTTAGTAGATGTATAGTTTCGTGGTCGCCATTTTAACACGTTACTCACCGGAGATTTCTGAAGCTATATTAACCGAATAATGCGAAAGATTGACTATCACAAAGCAAGCAGCAGTTCTCTTGCATCTAAGGCATTAACTGCATGGCATTGGAGATTATGCGAGGGTGAAAAAAAAAAAAAAAAAAAAAAAAAAAACGGAAAATCCTACGACTCTAGCAGAACCAATATCTATATTATGTATAAGGGACGTACCGTCAACTACACTCATAGCTCAGTGACAAGACAGGCTGTGAAAAGCGGTTCAAACCTTAACATATCGCTTACTTTTAATCTCCAATTTTTTTACTTTGTTAGACGCAATAATCGGCTAATTTACAACTGTGCTCTTGCATCTAAGCTGTCACAACATGACATTGCAGAGTATAAAAGAAAATGGGAGTTATTTGGAACGATGATTTTGATACAACCATCTAAATTTTGTAAGCGTCGCCCAAACCACGGCTGCAGTACCTCATTAGTAAAGCGCACTCTACATTAACGGGACTGAGAGTTCGCGGTTCAAATCCCTTTCTTAAGTTAAAATATTTATCCTAAATTTTTAGTTTAAGCCACAGTAAACCAATTTATAAATGTTTTCTTATGGCTAAATTATTACCACATGACATAAAAAGATATGCAAGAACAGGGAAAACACGTGGAACGATGGATTTTAGAAAACCACCATCTATATTGTATATAATACTACTTTCTAGGATCTGTTATAGCCTAATTATAAAATGCACGCTGTGTGAAGGGGGCAGAGCGATCACGGTTCGAACCTAGCACACGGTTCTTTTTTTATTCCAACATTTCTAATGTAATACGCGGTAACGAATTAAATTACAGTTTTGCTCCTGCGGATAAGTCATTACTATCATTTCAATGAGAATGCTAGTAAATGAAATAATAATTTTAGTGGACCCAATCGCTAAATTTTTGCACTGAAAGTAATAGGAATCTGAAGAGTTCTCGTGTAAAGAAGAACAAAGTTACCGCTGCAGCATAATTGTGTACAATCCAGTGGAGTATACAGCATAAAACTGAAATGTTATATTCTGTGACATTCTTAGTCACAGAACACTCCCTTCACTTGTTAGAAATTACAAAAAGTGAACCCAAGAATAATGGTGCTTATAAAGCCCCTTAAGAAATTATTTATGACGCCACATCATATACTAAGAAAGGAGTTAAATTATGACGCATTTCAAAGCTATAGAAAACGTATTTCTCCTATAATAAATAATTTGTCGAAACAGAGAACGGAAAGGAAAATAGAAATCTTGTGTTTTACAGCCTGGTGTAATTGTCCGCACTAAGATTACATCATTTATTCCTTCGTGTATTTTTGCAGCAAGGGCAGAATACAGGTTTGGGTTCTGCTGATTACGTTCCCAAAGCTCCG
The DNA here is from genome assembly GCA_030765055.1 of Mantis religiosa. NCBI lineage: Eukaryota > Metazoa > Arthropoda > Insecta > Mantodea > Mantidae > Mantis > Mantis religiosa. Next base: position 42,316,301 of record CM060955.1, read on the forward strand.
TTGTGAACTATATATTCTCTCGCATACCGTCTGATCGACGTTCATCCTATTCTTTTACCATGAAACTTTTCCTGTGCTTACATATATTCTAATGTAATGTGGTAATATTTAGCCGTAAGAGAACATTTATAAACTGGTTTACTGTGGCTTGAGCTAAAATTTTTGGGATAAAAGTTTTGACTCCAGAATGGCGTTTAAACCGCGAACTCTCAGTCCCGATAATACTACCACGTGTGCTTTAGTAATGAGCTACGAGAGCCGTCGTTTGGTCGACGCTTATATACAAATTTGGATGTTGGTTCTATCAAAATTATCATTCTAAATATTTCCCATTTTCTTTGATTTTCTGCAATGCCATGTGGAGGCAGTTTAGACGCAAGAGCGCAGTTGTAAATTAGTTCGTTACTGAGCCAAACAAAGTACAAAATTTGAAGATAAAATTTACACCCATAGTTTGGGTTTGAACCGCGAACCCTCATGCCGCTTGTCACAGCCTGTCTTGTCACTGAGCTTATACACAATATAGGTATCGGTTCTGTTAGAGGCGTAATTTCAAGATTTTTTTTTTTTTTTTTTTTTTTTTTTTGTCGCAGTCTCCAACGCCATGTAGTTAATAGCTCAGCTTTACTTTGACAATTCTTCTTAAAATAGCTCAGCTGCAAGAGAATTGCTATTTGCTTTGTGATATTTAAGCCAATCTTTCGTCATATTCTGTTAATTAAAATAATCTTAGAAATCTCCGAAGTGAGTAATGTGTTAAAATGGCGACCACGAAACTAGACATCTACGAACATGGCCGCTTTTCATACCCTCTAGTAACGGAACGCCTGCATGATACTGTCCCGCGGAAAGTGTACGTTTACTTTTTTAAAGGAATACCCATTAGGATGTAGCAGGTAAAGTGATACTGGGTTTTTAAAGAGTCGATTCAATCGCGACACGATCGGTCGTTTTATTATTTGAAACTCAAATTACTAGCAAAAAATAATTTAGAAATAGTGACAGGACAAAAACATTTGACATGGTAAATTGTGCACGAGATCTACATTTTTGTACAGCAAGTTTCCCTCTTCCTCATATGGTTTACCAGTTATATAAGTCATTCATAATAAGGACCATACAGGTATTTCCCCGAATAAGTCACACACACACACGCACGCACGCACGCATGCACACACACACGCATGCACACACACAGACACACAGGCACAGACACAGACACACAGGCACAGACACAGACAGACACAGACGCACACACACACACACACACACACACACACACACACACACGTATTATATACCGAATGCTGAGTAATTAATTACGTCCCCCTAATTTCTTGTCCCTCCATTTTATCGCCATTATCATTTCACACCGTCTCTCATCTGGTGGTCTCTTTCTGTGTAGATGCATCGCAGAATATTATGCTCCTGTTAAGCACATCCACCTCCAGTAGGATGGTCTTCGGGCTCCGGGCCGGTCTAGTGGTCTGTTTCAGGACCACGGTGGATAGGAAACCGGTTGTACTGGCCTGCCGGGGAGATTCCAACTGGTCAATTGCAGGAGCCCTACGCTATGCACTGACGTGACACTTTCAGTTGGCTGCCCTTTATCTGCTCTCGCCTCCTCCTTCCTCCCGGGGATGCCCCACTTAGGGGCATAGGTAGAATAGATGAGGACTGGCCCCAGTGCCGATTACCTCTGTATGATTTTATCGTGTCCTACAGTAAGATGTGACTTCAAGTTACATTTACCGTTGTCACTTATTTCTACGAAGAAGATAACAATGAAATAATACAGACTCTTACTGTAAAGTGAGCACTACTATAGCATACAATAAATATTCGTTGAATCACAATATGGAGAACACTAACTTCTTGCAAGTTGGTCCTACGTCCCATATATACACCTTGCAAAACTATTAACCATATCTTTAACCGATGTTTTCATCAGTAGACAGTTTACAAAGCGTGGCCGCCGCGATTCCCAGATCTCAATCCTATCGACTTCTGGTTGTGCGGTTGCCTTAAAGAACGGGTCTTCCTGAAACATCCAAAAATCCACAGCAACTTGAAGATACCCTCTTGCAAGAAATTGTTAATATTTTAAGACATCTACAAAGTGCCGTGCATGGTGTCGCAGAAAGACCTGTGTACGTTGAACAAGAAAGCGGAGGACAGCTTCCCAATGTTTTAGAAAACACATTGTTATTTTGTTTTTCTCCCACTTTAAGGATAAAATTTATACACGTTTAAATTTTGAAATGAATTTCTAAAAATCCAATGTTTTAAGCCTTTCCTCGGTGCTGTTAAATTACGTAATGTAATGTTATATGATATTTTCTTAGGAGGGATGTGGGATAATGATCGCTCTGACTTAAACAAGAATTTCTTGCCCAGAAAACCATACATTCAAATTTAAAAGTTTGGCTAAAAATAAGAGTGGCCCTGAGAAATATTTTATACTTGAGTAAAAACTAAAACTTCAGCGATGAAGAGAGTAGCTTTCATACAAACTTACAACTGTAGCGCTGTCCAGAAACTTCAAAGTTGAAAAAATTCAATCACAAAGCACCATCCTTACTACAACTTTGCGTGCACTGTTTTGTGCCACTAAGAGCCCGAGTTATGAAGTTATTTCAACGTTCACTAGTGGTTTTATACCACAGGCTCCAAGTTCTATTTAAGGATGTTTTACTAATGGAATAAATATAATATAGACACTCAAATATTGCATATTTTCTCCGATTTTATGAAAATTAATTTCATAATAGTTTAAAAGCACTGGCATGGAAAGATAAGCTAAACGGGGTCTATGAGTATAATTATATTGTAGCTCCTTGATTCAAATCCCGAGTATGGCATTTGTTATTTCCAATTAGTCTGGCATGTGAGAAAGAAATTTATCAACACAGAGACTTATCACGACTAATTCATACGTTTGTATTTGCTGGGAGAGAGACAAATGTTTTATTGCAAGTAGCGTACAGGTTCATTGAAGAATCTTTTTTCACAAATTTATGATGTTCTATTTTGCACTTTGTGGAACAAAATGTAACTATAAAGTTATTACTGGAGGATCTAGAGAAGTGGCGGTATTTGACTGTATACCTAATCGATAGACAACAGGAGAGCTTCATGTCCTCTCCTTTGGAACTATGTCAGAACAAAAGCCACCACAGAAGTTCTCGGCTGACGTCTCGTATTACCTTTATGCCTTGCCCGCCCAAATTTATGCACGCATGGACGCCTCTGTTCCACCAAACCGCAGGTAGGAAACAGACTTCCAAGTGGAATCCGGTCATAATATATTTTCCCCAAGCATTGAAGAGTTTTGATTGTACATATAGCTTCGTAGCAGACGCTGAAGCCTTGCTAATCGGATTATTACGAATTTGCACTTAAAACTTCCTATTGACTGGTTCAGAATATCAAAACTCTCTTCCACTTCTTGTAGGGATGGATTATTGAACTCGGCGCTCCGCGTACTCTATGAACGTTACGGCCACATTTCATTTGGAGTGGGTTTTCCACGATGACCTGCTGTAGTCAGAAGTTGTACAATATGCACGAGCAAATTAGATCCATAGTATTATTTTTATTACTTATTACTTATTACTATTTGGTACTTAAAACGCTGACCATGATTGTGATAAAGGAAAACTTATACCACTTATGTAGATCGGAGAACTACTCAAGATGACACCTATTTAATTGTTTGGAACAATATAACGGAGGTTTGCCCGCCTCGGTAGCGTAGATGGTAGCATGTCTGCCTCACGTTCAAGAGGTCCCAAGTTCGAATCTCGGTTAGGGTGAGTTACCTGGATAAGGTTTTTACCGGGGTTTTCCCTTATCCTGAAAGACTAATGTCGGGTAACTCTAAGCTCTATGGACCCCGGGCTCATTTGAGCAGCATTTCACCCATTTCATTCATCGTCCGATATGACTTAACGTTGGAGGACGTAAATTACAACTACTAACGGAAGGTTACTCTCAGGATTATAATGTATCAAACTTCTAAATTTCACAGTTTTAGTTCAGTTCCTTGAAATGCGAATACTGCAGTCAGGATTTAATGTATATTTACACCAATTTCATACCTTTTTTCAGTTTGAAAAGTTGATCCAGTTATAATTTTGGAGAAAAAAAATACGTTACTTCACGATTAAACATTTTAATAACATAATAAATTGTAGAGATGGATTTTTAATTTTTTGAGTTTGGGAGATATTTACTTATATAATACTCAATGACATACCTTAGTTAAGCATGTCAGCAAAATTATTATTATTATTATTATTATTATTATTATTATTATTATTATTATTATTATTATTATTATTATTATTATTATTATTATTATTATTATTATTATTATTATTATTATTATTATTATTATTATTATTATTATTATTATTATTATTATTATTATTATTATTATTATTATTATTATTATTATTATTATTATTATTATTATTATTATTATTATTATTATTATTATTATTATTATTATTATTATTATTATTATTATTATTATTATTATTATTATTATTATTATTATTATTATTATTATTATTATTATTTGCTATTATTTATAATAAGGAACGTAAAATTTCTTTCATTTATAGAAAAGTTCATAATGAACAATTTGAAATGTGCGCCAACAAATTGTCTATTTTGATCTGTTATTTAAAAAGCTTTTATTGCCGACGCAGGTCCTTTTCATTTTCGGCTCCTCTTGAGCTAACTTATGTCACAAGACCCTGAGGCATTGAAATGGTTTGTTCAGTTTTATGTTATATAACCTATATCACTTTTATTGTGTTTTTCAAGGAAGCAAGGCTCATAGAATTTCAAATCTAACACGCTTTAACAGGTCCTGCAGTTTTAAAGTAAAATAGATTTGTGGTGTTTAATAAAAGAGAAATTATACACTGGTGTCAGATCGAGGTTTAACCTCTAGTTGGAGCCAAAGATATTTAGCATTTTGTAGATTTAATACATCTGCACTTCAGCATTTTAATCGCTTCAGACATGAGTTATGTAAAAATTAGTTTTGTAAAGCGTTAATAGTGAAATAAAAATGCATAACGTAAATTTTGCACTATTTAACTTTAATAATCATAATAATAATCAATAATAATAATAATAATAATAATAATAATAATAATAATAATAATAATAATAATAATAATAATAATAATAATAATAATAATAATAATAATAATAATAATAATAATAATAATAATAATAATAATAATAATAATAATAATAATAATAATAATAATAATAATAATAATAGTAATAATAGTAATAATAGTAATAATAGTAATAATAGTAATAATAGTAATAATAATAATAGTAATAATAATAATAGTAATAATAATAATAGTAATAATAATAATAGTAATAATAATAATAGTAATAATAATAGTAATAATAATAGTAATAATAATAATAATAATAATAATAATAATAATAATAATAATAATAATAATAATAATAATAATAATAATAATAATAATAATAATAATAATAATAATAATAATAATAATAATAATAATAATAATAAATAATAATAATAATAAATAATAATAATAATAAATAATAATAATAAATAATAATAATAATAATAATAATAATAATAATAATAATAATAATAATAATAATAATAATAATAATAATAATAATAATAATAATAATAATAATAATAATAATAATAATAATAATAATAATAATAATAATAATAATAATAATAATAATAATAATAATAATAATAATAATAATAATAATAATAATAATAATAATAATAATAATAATAATAATAATAATAATAATAATAATAATAATAATAATAATAATAATAATAATAATAATAATAATAATAATAATAATAATAATAATAATAATAATAATAATAATAATAATAATAATAATAATAATAATAATAATAATAATAATAATAATAATAATAATAATAATAATAATAATAATAAAGCGTCATTATTTAAAATATATGCCTTTTTGAAGACAAATATGGATTCGCATTTTGCTGGGTTTACAAAACGTCTCTCACTCTTAAGAGCTCAAAAAGTAGAAACGTAACTTCCCAATGTAAACGGTTGAATACGTCTCTCTTTTTTCAAACCATAATTTAGAGTCTGTCAAGTATAAGTTTCAAAGTTTGGATTATTTCACTAGACAGTTAAGTGTTGCATTTTGTTATGTGTCCACTAAGTAGAGAAACTTAGGCCCCCCCTGAACCACAAATAAAGAGCCTTGTTACAAAAATATTCCTATATGGAAAATGTTTAGATTTTTTTTAAGTTTTTACAAAAATGGTATAACAATTTGATGTAAAATGCCTTATAATTGTGTACTTATATGGCAGATACGGTATATGTTCTGCATTTTCTAGGAATACATTGTAGTCCTCTTCATTCGGAAGAAGTTTTGTATAATTTCATAGATAAAAACGTAGTGTAATGTAATCGAAATCTCGTCATTGTGTGTAAGCGGTCTTTTTGCAAGAGTTTTAACAACCAGTATAATTCGACCAGCATTTAAACATCCGTTTATCGATTTGGTTTTTTCTTTCCACTCGTACAAGCAAACGTTAAGTCGTTTTTACAAAGATTTACTTTTTTTATTTATTTTTATATATTTTTTATTTATTTATTTATTGTAATCTATGTCCTCTAACGTTAAGTTATATCGGACGATGAATGAAAGGGTTGAAATGATGCTGAAATGAGTTCAGGTTCCATAGAGCCTACAGTTGCGCTACATTCATCTTTCAGGATAAGGGAAAACTCCGGAAAAAGCCTTATCCAGGCAACTCACCCTGACCGAGATTCGAACTGGTACCTCTGCACGTGAAGCATACGCTACCGAGGAGGGCAAAAATATTTATTTTAACACATATAAATTATATAGAAAAATAACCTTCTTAAGAATTGTCGTGAGAGGCTAAATAAAAATAAACTATAGTATGTAGAAGTAGTCGTGAATCTAATGAATTAGACTTTTGGTATAATATTCTCAACGCCCATTCTCGCTCATACGGAGCTTTCGGCTACGTGAACAATAATTGTCGGAAGTGAGTCGTTCGCGAAAGTAAGGAAATGTTGGAAGTCGGCGAGACAGTACATGCATCATTATCGCAGCACCTGTTGAAGAAAGCAACAGGCCATTTCACTTTTAATTTACAGCTATCGCCGTCTAGTTGCATCATCATTAAACGCAATGACTCAAGTGTTCAAGGTGCACACTTTGAAGCGGATGCAAGCAGACTTTGAAAAGGTTATTGAGCTATTTATCATTCAAGGAAGCTATATTACTGCGGAATTTATCGTCTTGAACGAAGACAAAGTTACGTAAACACAAAAGGTTACACTGTCGAACTGGGTTTTTGAGGGGGTTAAACATGGAGTTATGTCCATTTAGGATCTCATAGTTCATATCTTTTGAGTATTTCCTCATTGTATTTCAGGTTCCTTGCGTATCAGTTATTTATTAACACTTAAATGAATACAAATAATTACGATAGTTCTGATATTTTGATAATCTCACTTTCATTGTGCTAAATTTCTCATCCGTGTCGAAAATCCTCCATATTACCCCCATACAACATTTTCAGTCCTACGCTCTATAAGAGGTGTTTCTCTCTTTACCAACTCTAAATATTTATTCTTTAATTATTGATACAAAACTCAGACCCTCTATATAGAATATAGAGAAAATAGGACAATCCATACTGAAAAAAATTGCTTTTACCGGATGCTTTTCGTCCCTCTTCTGTCAAAAGTAACTTTTTGGGATGAAATCACATATTTTTGCTTATTCTAAAGAATAAGTGTTTCCAAAGTCCTATTCGTACTTAAAATGCATCAGCGTGTCTACCACAAGTTTTCACTCCATCTCCTTAGGAGACGATTTTTTATATAGGTACCATATCAGCTTTCTCCTGTAGTATTTTACTATTGTTCTAAGGAATACGTCTACCAAAATTTTCTACTACACATGGGGTTCGTCGAAACTATCGGGGGTTCTTCCGACGAACCCTTGGTGAACATCGTCCTGGCAGTCTTATTTGGTCTCGGATACCATTTTGTATTATAGATTAGCGTAGTAAATTCAATAATTATATTATCATGAAACCAATATAAATGTAATGCAAACTTATAAGTGTGTCAAAGTGTTGAGTAAACATTCTGCGTATTTGTAAGAAATCAGTAACTGAAAATTAACAAAAGTAGCAGCGTAAAGCTAGCAGGTTGTAATTTAAAGAAATCGCGTTAATTGATGTCATGTAAAGATGTTAAGGCATAAGCGAACCGTCGTGTAAATCAGGCGGTTTGGAACGCACTGTGGCCTTTCATGAACCTCCCTCCGCAAATACAAAGAAAACACTGCGGTTCGGTTTGTCAGCCTAGTAATAACCGTTTGTAATTAACTAACGCTGTTTCTCAGATAAGGTTTAGGAACGTTAAAACTGATCTGGAAAGGACACGTATTTATTCCCTTATTATGGACTGTATACATTTCCTTACGCGCAGAAATGATTTGAGCGATCTGCTTGTATATAAATTAATTCCAAAACCCGAGACCACCGAAACCTTACACAATTTTTTTTCCTGTGGACTTTTCACTCACATTTTTTTCTTTTTAGGTTACATACCAAAGTTGATACCTATGTTCAGGTCATCCAAGAACGCGACACCAAGATTTTCAAAGAAAATTCCTTTACTTTAGACTACCCTTTATGTAGACAATTTTTATAAAATATTGATTTCTATCAAAGTAGCTCTAACAGTTTTGATTAAAATACCATATGTGTAAGATGTGTCATAACAAATGAAACATGGAGTATTCTTGAATTTTCTGGGAGTGCCATCAGTAGTTCTGGATGAACTTTTATAATTGGGAAACCGCAGTTGATAGACAAAATCCTTGTGCGCAAAAATGTAGAGTTTGATAAAAGACACAATTATTCCTAATACTTTTTTCTGAGCTTTTCGGGAGTGAAAAATTTCAAAGATACTTCTTATTGGCCTGAGTTTTTCAATAATTATTGTTTTCTCAAATGGAAATTGTTCAATTTTTTATCTCTTGTTAATACAGAGAAAATAGAATTTCTCACATATTCCCTTTGCAACTACAAGAAAATTAGCAGTAAGATAATTTCTGCAAATATTTATCTCGATTAAACATGAAGTAGATACGAGGTATAAATGTTTGTAGGAATAGTGTGTAGAAGAGCAGAGTCATGTGAGTGTACTACTTACAATTTTAATTGTACCGAATAGTGATGATACATTATCACATATATATGACTCAAAATAATTAAAACTGCTTAAGATTTAAACATGTTAAAATGTTACAGTGAGGCAGTGGTATTTTCACTTCTGAAATTGTTAGGAAATATAATCGCAATTCGGCTAGAAGCTGATTGTCTGCGGCATGGTTTCTAATTTTACGTGTAACCTTGGTATTCAACAGCGCATACAGTTTGATACATAATATAAAATATTCGGTGTAGAACAACAACATTTTAGCGCCTTATTTTGAAAGCACGTGTTTTATTTAATAGTCTTTCAAAAATTCGAAATTGGCTTACTGCATATCATACATAACAATTTAAAGAGAACTATTATAAAACGGAATGGTGATACGAAAACGAGTAATAAAGCAAGATTTTTATTTTTGTACAATTAAAAGTGTTTATACTAGATAATTATTTTGTAAATATACGCTATAAGCTCAGTGTTATAATTTTGAACACAGCCTTAAAGAGAAGCAATATAACAAGCATTTGGATAGGTAGAGTCAGGTTGAAAAATTCAATGCCATAGCCGGGATTAAACCACGGATCCCGGTCTCCTTCCGGTTGCTCTTAACCATTGAGCAACTATGGCCAACATGGAAGCATAACAAATTCCAATCCCAGCTATAGCATTGAATTGTTCAACCTGACTACCTATCCAAATCATCGCCTACACACGGCTAGTGTGGAAGACCGTTTAATTTCCAATAAAAAGCATATTTAATGATTTTAGTTTCCCAATAAAATATTAGTTAACGGTATTACTTTACCATTTGATTCATTATGCAGGTTGTTGATCGGAAGTGGTCAATTATCCAAGTATTTAATGTTGCAAATTTTCCTATGCTTTGGCTGAGCACTTCTACCACTGCAGCGTTTGTTGGCACCAAAAAAGTAGGAGTGCCGGTTAGTTTGATACACCAGCGTTGAAATCCCCAGTGCGCTGCCGGCTGGTATATAAATTGCCAATGACTTGTAGCCTCAGGCATGACGCGTAGGTGTTCTGCATGCAGTTCGTGGAACGAGAAGAGTGAACTGGTAAATTACAAAACTTGCTTCCAGATTGCAGCATCACGATGTGGCTGTTCTTTCGTGACGAATATCGCTGTATAATTACATCGTTAGAAAAACAGTTGGATGATCTGGTTTCGAAAGAAGATATTCTTTAATGCTTTTGACAATAATAGTGTATAACACCGTGATTGTATATTCAACCTCGGAAAATAAAATTTAACAAGAGTAATTTGTACTCATTAGTGATAAGTATAAACATGACTGATTATTATTAAAATGTGTGATTTATCATTAATATAACCATTGGCGAGAAAATGGATGTTAGGTTAAATTTATCTGGCGTCTGCGCAAAATAATGGTAGAGCTTTTGAGAGTTGAAAGAGATTTTATGTTTATAAGACCTTTATAGAAACAGTCGCAATAAAGATAACTCCGACTTTATTTAAATTAATTTAAATTAATTAATTAATTTAAATCTAGCAGAATATCTCCATATTATATATCACACACAGGGAGAGGGAGAGAGAGAGAGAGAGAGAGAGAGAGAGAGAGGGGGAGGGAGAGGGGGAGAGGGGGAGGGAGAGGGAGAGGGAGAGGGAGAGGGAGAGGGAGAGGGAGAGGGAGAGGGAGAGGGAGAGAGAGAGGGGAGAGGGGGAGAGGGGGAGGGGGAGAGGGGGAGATGGAGGGGGGAGAGGGGGGAGGGGGAGAGGGAGAGTTGCGAAGTTTGGCTACATAAGGATACTTATGGCTTGTAACTGCATTCCTCCTGCGTTGTAGTAGCAAGATGTTGATTTGAACTTGGCTGTGGTTGTGAAAAAGTAGGTATTTGTTTCCAGGGGCAAATTGTTGCATGCTGCAGTGCATCCTGCGAGAACGAGACTGCATGTATTACACTTCGAGGTGAGGTAGTAAGTTTTTTTTCAGAATCCAGCGAACAAAAATAAATTGTGTTTATCTTTTTTAATACTTCACCTGCATTAGACAGTGTATTGTATATTTATTGGAGCCTCTTAAGCATAATACGAGGGCTGTTCAATAAAGGATGATCATAATTTTTACGGACATAATTTTTCGCACTAAAATTCAATCTTATTATATTCTGTAGCTTAATGTCAAACACGCCGTAGTAGTTTCATTATTGGTACTCCTGGTTCCCGCCGTTGAGAACCAGGCAAGTTCAGATATGTTCAGTATCGCCTACCGCTGCAATGGGGGTCACATGCAGTTAAAGTTGAGGTTAGAGCAAGATCCGGAGTTTCTATTAAACGTAATCACAGCTGACGAAATTTGGCTACATCATTTTGGTCCTGAGAACAAACAGCAAAGCTCAGTGTGGAAATATTCATGGAATGGTTTATCAGCATGTTGCACCTGCACACACATCAGTAACTGGACAATACTACAGGGATGTCCTGAAAACATTGCAAGTCCATATCAGGTGCAAAGACCACATTTCCGTGAAGCAGGCTTGATGATGCACCACGATAATGCGCGGCCACATACTGTCAATGTTGTTGCTGAATATCTTGCAAAAATCAACGTGAAGTGTCTCCCTCACCCTTCCTATAGTCCGGATTTAGCCCCATGTGACCTTTTTCTATTCCCTAACTTGAAGAAACGTCTTCGTGGGAGGCATTATCCATCAGAAGCAGTGGTGAAGCCTGCGGAGGCGATTTTGAAGGATCTCTAAAAAGTGGTTTCCAGCATGTCTTTGAAGACTGGCAGAAATGCTGGGACAAGTGCATCGCATTCAGGGGAGACATTTTGAGAAGGACCATCAAAATTATGAGGATGAGTAAAGATACGCTGTCAAAAAACAATTGTGATCATTCTTTGATGAACAGCCCTCGTACAAAGAGGATCAAGTGATTATTGTTTTGATGTTATCGATTCAAGCAAGCGGAGTATTTCCGATCTTCAAGGTAATTACTATAAACAGGAGGACATTTTAATTTCATGACAAAGTATTTCAAAAGCGCTAATTAAAGTAGTAACTGTGTTTTTAATGGGATTCGTAAAAATCGATTTCTAAATTGTGAGTGGGCTCTTTAAAGCAAAAAAAAAAAAAAAAAAAAAAAAAATCTATGCTTTTATTACATATTTTGTCCCACTAAGGTAAGAAAGTGTTACATTTTAATTTATAACTGCATCCATAAGGGGGCGTGTCGTTTCCTCCGGTGTGAAACGCTTTGGTTCCTAATAGCTTACAGCTTCCGGTTGGTACATCTCTAATGATAATATCCATGTAGACCTTTCCTTCCCAAAAATCACAGAGTACATCCTTACCGTATCCCATGGTTTTTATAACAAGCTCCCTTCTAGCTTCAAGAGTCTAATCCGCGGTCTGGGGGAATATGACCTCGACCCCGGTGAAACCTACAAGCGACCCAGACTAGTGCTAGCACCACCATAGGATCCTACATACCAAATCTCAGCTACCCATTACACATCTAATCCCTAACTAATTAAAGAACCATTACATTACCTATTCACCATCTACCCACCGTCATATCATTAAAACTCACCACCATGCCAGTAAGGGACAAGGTCCCATAATGGCAAAATGTTGAAGGAGGAGGAGGAGGTTCAAGCTTCAACGACACCTGTGTGCTATGTGTGAATAGCGATTTTTGTCCTGCTTGAACGTCCAATGCAGGTTGTATTCAACCTCATGACATCCTTAGGAAGTAATTGAGGAGCTACTTGATGGAAAAGTAGTGACACCCAGGTCTGGAGATACAAAAGATGCAGAAGTATTGCAGGAACTAGGCCGGTTCTGGGCTGTTGCACCAAGAAGATATGCATCTAATTGTAACACCAGAATTTCCCATAAATTATTTGCCATCTTCTAAGATGAAATGAGTTCTATGCATTACCGCATTTTAGTAATTGCTTTTCTTTTGCAGATGTCTTATAGCGTGGAATGTTATATACCTCATATCATTACAATGGAAATACTAATTTCCATTGCATATCTTTTAACATTTATAACAAGTGAAAGATAAGCTCTAAGTTCTGAAATGTCTACTTTTCTTTTATAGCTGATAGCGGGTTTCGTTTGTCGCTTCCTGAAGCTTTGCCATGGGACATCTTGATGTGCGTATACAGCCGTGTGGTGGTGAATTTGTGAATGTGTCAGTGTGAGTAGAAAAGCAAATGCAAGAACCGCTATCATCATGAAGTCATAATTAGGAATGCATGGCGTGGAGGAGGTAGACGTTTTCATGGCCGACTGACTGTGACAGACAAAGGTTTAACATTAAGAGCAACAACCCAGAACAACAACCGTGAGAAAAAAATAATGGCAGCCATAACAACGTCCAGGACATCGTCCCAAGATGACACACAGAGGTATGCAATTACTGTGTTAGCTGAATGCTTGAGGAGGTTACTGATCGGTGCTTCCTGGTAGTAGGTTCTTAACTAACACTGTCGGCTACAACATGCATGTCTTACTAATGAACAATCAGTATTGTTATTACGTAGTCTCAAGAATCTATCGATTTTTAAATACAAGATAACTTGTGTAAAACTAACAATGCATGCATAAACCGGAAGGTTTGCCGTATTGTTTTCAAAATCCATCGCAAAGCTGGAAGAGGTGTAAACCATAGTCTTTAAAGGAAAGAGGGATAAATTTATGAAAGGAATCTCAATGAAAATAAGCCTCCAGGAAAGCAAGATTATATCACAAATATTGTGTTAATTCTACTGTAGCCAAATAGCACTTTTTATATGTTATATACATATATTTGGAAATGGTAGGATGGGCTCGAAACTAGAAACGACGCGTAAACTTGGAATGTCCTCAAGAGTAAAGTATGTTTTGTTTTAGTTGGTTCGTAATGAATGGAATCAGTTTGATTCCCTGCCGGTGGTGCGAGTTTTTCTCTAATTAGGATTTTTTCTTCTTTCCATAGTGTCTGGAAATGTGAATGTGAGATTGCGAATGGGTGTATGAAAAAATAAAGTAAAAAAAATCTCAAAGACTTAACAATAAATCATATCGGCGAAGTCCCTGATATCCATAGTTATTATTATTATTATTATTATTATTATTATTATTATTATTATTATTATTATTATTATTATTATTATTATTATTATTATTATTATTATTATTATTATTATTATTATTATTATTATTATTATTATTATTATTATTATTATTTATTACGTATTAGTACTCCTGTAAATTACAGCAAAGCTAAAATGATACGAAATCCGGAAGAGGAATGTGGTAACCTAATAATTTTGTATTGGAAGATGGATTCTGTAATTGTAAGAGAACCCTCATGTTCGGACTTTTAAAATATAAAGGACAGCTCTTATTCAACATTTACACTTTTTGGAGTTAGAGCTATTCACGCACTTAATCGTTATTACGATGATTTCAAAGCTCATTTACCAAATATCGTGGAACCCAGACTCCAACGTTGACTTGTAGTGTATGAATTTATAATGAACTTCAACCCAAGAGTAAACTATTCCAGATGACCTCCAGGTTACTTAGATTCCGTAGCAGCCGTAATATTTAAAAGTTTGAAGATAACCAAATATAAGTGAAATTATTGGAAATAATTACTGGAATTACGTAATCTTCGACCCTACTATAGTAATGTAAACAATTTTGTAACAATTTATATGAAATATAGATAATAAACGACAGAAGAACATTCCAAAGGAATCGCCATTCATTTTTTATGAAATAAAATAAAACCAAAACTTCTCCGATTATGCGTTTCAGATGAAAGAATTTTCTTGAAAAGCTTGAATGCTTAGTGTCTGTTTTAAGTACGAAATTTGGTACCCTCTGATTTTACGTTTCCAGGTTATCCTGATCACACATTTTTTTCTAGTAATTTGGGAAATTGCGAATTAGTTTAGTTCCTTTATTATATTTACTTCTTCTACCTATTGAAAGTTGTGCGGCAAACCCGCATACCAGTGTTAAATTGATTGGGTTCTAATTGGAGCTATGAGTTCTCTTATCCTCAGGTGAATGGTTGTAGGAAATGGATTTTTGTGGTTGTTGGCTAGTCAGTCTTATTAATAACACTTGGTTTGTTGCAGAATTATTTGGTTTAATTCCTACTAAGTTTGCTTATCTACTTGTATTGGTGACCACCTGTTAGTAAAATTCCTAATATACATTCAATTTTGCTTGAAACTCTGGATTACTTGTTTAAAGTTACTTCCGCGCGGTTTCTATTTCTTCTTTATACGGCGACTACTTTGTTCTAATAAACTTCTAATGCTGCTTCCACTTACGCTGGTTGCGCTATTCTTAACTTCCCTACATTTCAGACTTATAAATCTTTGCTTCTCTTCTTAACACGCATGAACACGTCCTTCCTGTCGTAGTATCACCTTTTAAGTAAATTTTTCTTACTTCACGATTCAGTTCGAACCTTATTCTGAACCCCTCTCTAACTTTATCACATGACCAAACTAGCTCACCCTTCTCAAATGTTACATTATTATTGGTTTCTCATTTATTACGAATTTTCGCATTGGTTTGCAAAACTCATCTAACTCATTGACGTTCAGCCCACCCTGAGTTGGCGAACGCCTACCCTGAGTTGTTTGTAACGGTATACATCGTTATCAAATCAGCGAAGTAAATCCGTTTAGCGCTCATGCTCAACTGCATTTTGAAAGTCCCTTTGTCCCAACACATTCCTGGCTGGAAATATTCTATAGTTCTCAGACTTTGAGCTTTATCTAGCACAAAGAAGATAACGATCTCTCCGAAATGTACAGATTTTTACAAGAATATTTTCTGTTCCTTGCCTGGAGGCTAGTATGTATGCTATATTAAATTATATTCTTCCCTTCTTATTCTTTAAGTCAACTGCTATTTTAATCATTACTCTATCCATTCTAATTTCGTATTATTATAACAAGGTTTTTATATTAGTTTAGCAAAGCATTTCTTATTAATTTATCTTCCTTTTCTTAATTATCTGATTTCGATTAATTCGCCGCCTCCTAATCGCTGCCTGATACTGGGGTTACAGTTGCTAAAATGTAAATAGAAAGGAGAGAAAACAAGATAGAATGGTGGATAATGTTCCCAAGTGAGTTAGCTCTCCTATGACTTGCTCAATGGAGCCAGAATACACCTGTCAAAATGGAAATAATATTTGCTAAGTAGCTGTTCGATTTTTCTTATTTTTATGTATTTATTTATTTATTTATTCTTACTGTCATGGAAAGAAACTAATTTTATCTGCGCGCCTTTTGAAGGTTGCTTCAGCTTGTAGTATCCCCTTAGTATCTACAACAAAATGCACAATTAAAGTATATTTCCAATGTTTACATCGATTAACATGATGCAGATGGACGAATATTATGTAGAGGGGTGGTTAGAGAATGTAATATCAATATAACGCAGGATTTATTATTTTCCCTTTAAACAAGAGGTGCTTGTACTAATCCCGTGTCTTAGATCCTTTAAGTTCACAAATATCGTGCTGAAGGTTTTGTACCTGATGTTCTAGAAACTTCTGTTCTCTGCACTAGAATACCTTAAGTACAATTTCCGCTAATTATAGAGAACAACGGGAGCAAACTGTTTTTCGAATAAAGGCAGCGGAGAAGACAATATGACCATTAAACCTATGTCGGATACAAGTGAATGGCACACTCTTTGAAGTAGGCATCTTGGAGAGGTGTTCCAGCAGTCTTCTAAAAACATGTTCCCCCGGTTTCCTGCTCCAAAGGATGGAGGTAGAAAGCATTGCTTCCGCCCGACAAGAGAGAACGTGTCCTTGAAGCAAAGAACGAGGACCGGATAGTAGCCTGCCTGACCAAAACAAAAAGAACAACTTCATAAAATGCACCCGTCACAAATCGCAATTTCACACGTGCAGGTGTCCCAGGCACGCGGTTTGTCATCAAGGGTATACAACCAAATGCTTCTCTTTACTGAAAACACTTTAAATTATTACCAGATTCACAGCGTTCTGTGAATTCTTTTATTGCACATCGTGAATTGGAAGAATAAAGAAATTATTGCGTTCCCATTAAAATTCGAAATCAACGTTTCACCTTAATAAATAGACATTTCGAGCTTATCTGACTCTGTGTTTGTGTGCACGTGTGTGTGTGTGTGTGTGTGTGTGTGTGTGTGTGTGTGTGTGTGTGTGTACGTATGTGTGTGTGTACGTGTGTGTGTACGTGTGTGTGTACGTGTGTGTGTACGTGTGTGTGTACGTGTGTGTGTGTGTGTACGTGTGTGTGTACGTGTGTGTGTGTGTGTGTACGTGTGTGTGTGTACGTGTGTGTACGTGTGTGTGTGTACGTGTGTGTGTACGTGTGTGTGTGTGTACGTGTGTGTGTGTGTACGTGTGTGTGTGTACGTGTGTGTGTGTGTACGTGTGTGTGTGTACGTGTGTGTGTGTACGTGTGTGTGTGTACGTGTGTGTGTGTACGTGTGTGTGTGTACGTGTGTGTGTGTGTACGTGTGTGTGTGTACGTGTGTGTGTGTACGTGTGTGTGTGTGTACGTGTGTGTGTGTGTACGTGTGTGTGTGTGTACGTGTGTGTGTGTGTACGTGTGTGTGTGTACGTGTGTGTGTGTGTGTGTACGTGTGTGTGTACGTGTGTGTGTGTGTACGTGTGTGTGTGTGTACGTGTGTGTGTGTGTGTGTGTGTGTGTGTGTGTGTGTGTGTTTGTGTGTGTGTGTGTGTGTGTGTGTGTGTGTGTGTGTGTGTGTGTGTGTGTTACTTCAAATTACCTTTTACATGAGAAAAAAAAATTTCAAATTTGACCTGACAAATTTTGATTAAAATATACCACATGTTTAAGATACTGTACGATAAATACATCTGAAATTTGCTGTAAACAGTGCTGAAGCTTTTAATTTGAATGATTTTGCATAACTACTAAATCAGATACCTTTATTGACCCATTATTTAGCAAATTATCCTTAAAACGTTTTCCTCTGTCTACCTTATGTTAATTGAGATGTCCCCATATAACGATATTAGTTATATCAGCGCCCTCTTACTTTGGAAAACGTTGCTTACCCACAGTGGTGATATTCGTGTATGGCGGTTTTTCTTTGCATTTTGTACATTAGATCACAATTTTATTCATACAACCATTTGGAGAATTTTTTAATGATCGTCCTATAGTTGATTAGTTCATATCCGACGATGAATGCAGTGGAACTTTTTTAAATTTACGTCCTCCAACATTGTCATACTGGACGATGAATGAAATTGGTGCTTATGCTCAAATGGTCCCAGTATCCATTGAACTTAGTTACCCGATATTCATCTTTCAGGAAAAGGAAAAACCCTGCAAAAATTTCATGCACATAACTCACCTGTCCGAGATCTCTCAACTCGGGATCTGTTGAAAGTGAGGCAGACACGCTACCATCCACGCTACCGAGGTGGGCGAAATGGATGAAAAGATGGTCAAATGAGCCCCGGGTCTTAGAGCATAGAGCATAGTTACAGGATGTTCAGCTTCCAGGATAAGGGAAACCCTCGGAAAAACCTTGTGCTCCGAAGAGGATACGGAATAAACTTGGCTAGAGAAATATTACTTTTAGAAATGCCTTTAATCTACATTTCCTTATGAATGAAGCCCAGTAGGAAATTACAGTTAGCTTAATGCAATACTCGAATCTTAGAGCTGGTCGCTATGTGATAGCTTAGGCATTCTCTTCTCTTTGTAAGGCCAGGAGATAGAAAAAAGTGAGAGAATAATGACTTGCCCTGTTTGGGAAAAGCATAAGTGTCTGGCAATTCAAACCATTAACATAATACGTCTTAAAATGGCTCTATACACAGAAGATGTCTGAAAAATTGTTTCGTTAGAAGATTACATTTTTTGTGTAGTGAGATTTTGAGTCTCTTTTATGGTTCACGCAGTATGCAAAAGTGATCCAAATTAAAGAGGATATCAGAGACTACTCCCACCAAAAATCAGGATGTACATTTCGCTTTTCATAAAAATATCTTAAATTTGTTTTAAGAAAATAAAAATTTTCGAAGGATTATTTTATGTGCGATATTTTCCTGAAAATAATGTTACAAGATAGTGAACGTCAAATGCCAAGTTAATAGTAAACTCTACTCTTCGGATTTTAGCTTGTTCACGAATTACCACACAGACACACACGGACGTTTTCTAAACATTTTTGCCTTTATTCTGGTACCTCAAAACGTTTATTTCCAGCTTTGTTTTTTGTGTTTTTTTGTGGAGTACAATACCTTCTCTACCTAAATATGTACAGATACTCCAAAAAGTATTCTTCTAATCATAGCACATAGAATAAACAAGCACAATCAGAAAAATATAGATAAGAAACGAGCAGTAACTATTTCCTTACATCGGTTGATATCTAGATTTAAAAATAAAACACAATTTGGGTTCATATATTGCTTAATTACTGAACAGCTCTAGGTTATTTAAAATCATGTCCCATTTGATGTCAAACAAATATTCGTCTAGTAAACAAGATCCCAGGTATGGTGCCTCGTCCATATACACCCCTTCCCTTTTTTATGCAGTTGTGTTTCATCCACTAACATTCACAGTTCCATATCTGTTTTCGAAGCAATTGACTGCTATTTAAGCCATTGGGTCGACAATGTCGTGAAACTATGAAAGAAGAAAGAGAAATTTGCACCAGGTTATTTAAAAAAGGAAAATCTTTTCAAGAAATTGCAGAAATCATTGGAAGACCTACCAGTACAATGAAGACTACTATATACATGTTTGATCGGAACAAAACTGACGAAAATCAATCAATTGTCTGGGGTTGCATGAGTGCAAATGGTGAGAGGAATTTGTGTTTTATTGATGGAATTATGAACCATAAGGTTTATATAAACATCCTAAAACACATCTGTCCAGAAGTATGAGTAATATGGGTGTTTCTGAGGATTATATTTTCACACAAGATAATGATCCAAAACACACAGCTCTAGATGCAAGGCTATGGTTGTTGTATAATACTCCATGATGGAAGCCAACATCATCGCAATCCCCAGACATGAATCCAATAGAGAATTTGTGGAGTATACAGGACAAAAATATTAGGATTCATCAGATATCCAATATAAATGGCCTAAAGAACGCTCTACTAGAGGAATGACGTAAACCTTAAGTGGAAACAACACAAATTTGGTGAAATCCATGCCAAGGAGAATGCAAGAGATTGTAAAGAGGAATGGAGGGCATACTAAGTACTAACCGTTACATCTACACCATTTTCAGTATGCAGACGAATACTTATTTTGCATCCTATATTGCATATATTTAATTTTGAATGTTTAACAATGTTTATATGAATATATACTATATGCCTTTCTTTATTGTATTCTCTTTTTCACTAATCAATAAATAAGACAGTGTCCCTGCTGTACTTTATTCTGATGATTTTCCACTATCCATACATACTTAATCATAAACTCATGCATTAGACGAATACCTTTTGGAATAATTGTAGGTACTTGATGAAGTACAGAAGAACTTAAAATGTAGGTCTAGTTAAACCACTTCATTCAAAATGTTGTGTCATTGACCATTTCGAAAAATTATCTTTTGTTTTGAATGTTGAAACATCGTTTTTAAGTGCAAGGACGCTATTCGCCTTCTCTTTCTCCCTCTCCTTGCACATTATGGAATTTCAAAGCCATTCCACAGCGACTCATTTTTAAATATATTTGACAATAGCTCTATTATTTGGGACAAATAACTTCCAGCTTTGTTTATGTGTGACCGTATTGGGAACTAACGTGCTGTGATGGCTGGCTATAAACCGCGTATTAAGTTAATCTAGTTAACCATTGTGTGACGTTTGAGTACCGCAGTACATTGTAGCGTCCTACAAAGTAGGTGGCTCTAAAAATAATTTTCAAATATGGGGATTTAAAAAACAGTCACCTTGGATGATTGTAGACTCACAAAGCAGTAGGATTATTGAGAATGTTTTCTAGCTCTGCATGGACGAAAAGGAAAGCGGTCTATTGTAATTCCTCCTTTGGGAAGTTAGTGGCTTGAATGGCTATGGCAGTTGGAAAACGTGAAGAAAAGATCGTTAAAGTATTCAAAAACTCTAATGTTTCAGATACACGAATTACTACTCAAGGAAAACGTAATCCAAAAATGAAGTTCCAAGTGACGATTCCCTAAGCGCCTCGTTCGAAGAACTTTTTAGAGCATTATGAAGTGCGTAAAGAAATTCCAACAGTGAAGAAGCTATTCTATGCAGTAAATGAAAAAAACTAATTTCGGTTGTGGATAGAAAACATTCTGACGTATATTAAAGGAAATAGTTTCAAAATATGTAATTAAAAAAATACGCGACACATTTTAGTGGAACGCCAGAATATAGATTGTCGCCTTATCACTGCGATTTAAGCTCCATAGAACTGATATGGAATAGCATGAAGCAAAAGTTATTAGAAAAAATGTGTTCTCTAACTTCAAACGCTCTTAAAGGACCAAGCAGAGAGTGTTTAAATGACAACACTGAAGAAGATTGGAAAAATGTATGCATCAAAATTATGTCCATGGAAGAAGAAATAGAAAGAATATCAGTGATAAAGAGAAAGGAAATACCGTAGTCGGTGTTCTGGATTCTGGAGATAATGACGGCAGTTCTACAGACATAACCGATATCCACGCTTTAGACGACCTCGCCACAGTTGGAAGCTCTTCAGATACAGCAAGTGGAATATATGCAGTAATCGGAATTTTCACGTCAGAATTAAATACGTCAATTTTGTCCTGCTCCTTCGCGCAGCCCAGCCTTAAAAATGTACATATATTTTTGTGACTTGTTGTACACCTCTCCTCTGATAAACAACAAAGCGGTATAACGAGATAACAGCGCCTGCACTCGAGCTATCTTCTTAAATGTCGCGGATAATAATCACGAGCATTGTGTGCATACCCCTGTTACATGTACGTTAAACGAAATGTGTAGTGAATTAATTTCTGCAATTCGTAATTTGGCTTAACAAGACGAAGGCAGAGAAGAAAATAATAAGATTTTGGGAGATTAGTTTGTACTACTGTGTTGGAAACGTCATTTGATTGTTAACACTTAAGATTGTTTGGATGCTGACAAACGTCAACTTGCGTTGGTTTTATCGCATGAGGATGCAAGCTAAATACTGTCAGACAATGTTTCACTCCGGACCGTGTTTGTGAGGAATTTGGTGTTTTTAATTTCCTGAGAAATGACGTGCCAGGCAATAACTTGAGTTACCTGCCAACTTGAAGGAGAATGGCAATAGCGAGGAACACCTACATGTCCATGACACCAATATTAAGTGCAGATTGTTCGATTAATAAGCGTGCCCCTGCACTAGAGAGCTCAAGGAACGGCTTTGCAGAAAGCCGTTCATGTGAATGTATTAAACCAAGAAATTCAGTTTGCCTCAAGAGGTCCCGAGTTCGAATCTCGGTCAGGGTGAGTTACTGGATAAGGATTTTCCAGGGTTTTCCCTTATCCTGATAGACGAATGTCAGGTAACTCTGAGCTACATGGACCATGGACACATTTGAGCATCATTTCACCAATTTTGTTCATCGTCCGATATGACTTAACGTTGGAGGACGTAAAGTTAAAAAAAAATCAGTTTATTTTCACCTTATATTATTTATCATGTATCCGCTACAGCGATCTCAAACTATGACTATTTTAATGTGCAAGAAGTTACTACCTGTTTCTTTGTCTTCTTCACTTCAGGGGTTAGATATTTCTGCCTGCTCCTTCGTCGCATTTCATCAATTCTTCCCATCTTTTTCTAGGGCGTCCTACATCTCATTTTCTTTGTTCGCAAGTCCTCTTACGTTCCATGTTGCTATCTTCATCCTTTCCATTATACCAAGCTGTTTCTTTGTTTCCATTCCTTTCCCCCTTCCTTCTTCCCCTCATTCTTCGTCTATGTTCCTCCAACTTTGATAAAAGGATTGTTTCAGATAGTCATTTATGCAGAATTACTACTGGATCCCTGTTACGCTAGTGATAAATAGCATTTTGCTTCTTGCGCGTTATTTCTATGCAAAATTTGGAAATTATGCCGTGTAGAGGGCCGGTGTTTAGTTGAAGTGTTTGCGTATGCGTATTTGAATCCTTTCTGCAATTTTTATCATAGTAAGCACAACGTGCTTACATTTAGCGCATATTAAACATTTATGTTTTATTTTGAAGCAATACTTAGGTATATTATTTTGTAAAAATATTGTTACTGTCCGTGTAGTCACTTAATTTGAAAGTTGAATCAGCCAGATACACGTTTAGCTACAACAAACCACAAGGTCCTTGGCTTTCCATAAATATGTTGAACCTCAAAGCTAGCATGACGAGAGGTGCATGGCCATGCAAATGTTCTAATCCTATTCAGCTATCTCTAAAGATTTGCAAATTTTGAGCTATTTACTTGAAAATTGCATACTTAATATGAGTAAACAAAGAAATGACTGTCCAGAAACTCAAAAGTTAGGTTCAAATAATTTCCCATATGATACAGCTAAATATTAAAACTAGATTGATTCTTTTAAAACTAGATTGTGCAGTAAAGTGAAAATAATTTGAAGTATTTTATTAAAGGTCATGCTTTTTATTTACATTGAAATCATTTTGTTTCTATGAAGCCATCGATGTTAAAATTTATATGTGGATTTCGGCCCGATACGCCTTTCGATTACAAAAATCGGACCACTGATCGTTGTTCCCCTTTGGTGCAAACTTTTAATGGAGCGGCCATGGTCTATTTGCAACAAAAGGAAGACAAATGGTGGAATGACGATCAAACTTTTAGCAGGACAGAATTCAGTATGTACAATATGTAGTTACGTTGTGGATAATTTTGACTCACTTCGTGTATATATGTGTATTTTAAATTTTCATCTAACCGAAGTTGGACAGAAATCTAAGGAATAGTTTTCATGCAAAACCGAGGGTGTGATAAACACAGATATAGAAGGTGAAGCAGTGCACTCCTAGTTGAGGCAGACAGGAAGAAGTGCCGTTAGGCGTAAGAGTAATGCATGTTGAAGTTGAGCTAAACAAAGAGAGGTGAGAAAGGGTTGGTCATCACTCTCAAGAGTGAAAGGGTAGTGCTAATTGGAAAACCAGGAGACAAGTCAATCCTCTACCTGGGACACTCTTGTTCTGGACATCGATGGACGCAGTGATGTTAGGATGGTGAGGTCAAACTTAGCGATGTGTGTTGGCAATGCGTATGTATGTGAACCTCAAACAAGAACAGTAAGCAGAATTGAATAAAGGAGAGAAAAAGCGAAGCAATCTGGTGTGTACCACTCCTGAGATAAAAGAGCCATGCAAAGAGACTGAGCTAGCTACGAACCCAGAACCCATCCTAATCAAGTCCGTAAAACTCCATGCTTACTCCCGTCCAACCACGAGTACCTTTTCAAAGGAGATGCGGACGGATTCAAGGGCGTTAAAAGGGAGTGCATGCATAACATATAGCTGGACTTTCAAAATGACACTGAAGAAATATATTTGGTCCAAATGACTGTCAGGGGTTTATAGAATAGTATATGTATGATGTAATAAACGGAAAAATGTAATTTTCACCTGAACTTTCATTCCCTGGGTCATTAATACACACACACACACTCACACTCACACTCACACTCACACTCACACTCACACTCACACATACACACACTCACACACTCACACTTCTCCCTTCTATTTACCTTCCTGGTAAGGATGTTGATAAAATGCACCTGAAGCTTTGGGGAAGGCATATGGAACCAGGTGTGCAAGCTACTCCTACTGCGTGCCGTTAAGCCTGATAGACGTTTGCAAGGATTTTCCTCAGGTATGATGGGTTGTAAGTGTGTTGTCTTGCTCAAAGATGACCTCCTCTGCTTTGATTTGGACCAGCGTCACTCCAGCTCTCGGCGTTTTTGTAGTTATGTGCTGTAGTGGTACGATGGCGTGGTGCAAATAACTGGGACATAGGAAAGGAGTTTCGAGATACTCTTAAACAACACACGTGCCTTTGCTATGTTAAATACCGTTTCTTAAGCAAAATCACTTATTTAACTTACTTATTCTGCGCACTATTTAACGGTTTCTTTTTTACAGCACGTTGCTTTTTATGTTTTATTTCTGAGAATTGTATTAAAATGTAAATCGACGGCGTTTTCTTCATACATACAAGCTCGTATAATGCTAAAAAAATGCTAAAAAATTTCAGCATGCAGCTTGTGTGAAAATCAAACTATTATTTATCCTATTGATTGGTTAAGCTATACCCGTGATTTACACCATTATCCACCGTTGTCTCATGATGGATTTCAGAGTTCCGTGTGGTTTACCGGGAATAAACGAGTCAGGGAATTTGTCATGCTGACCTGCTACCATAGTAGCTCAGTTGGTTAGCTATTGCAATTGGACGAAAACCGAAAATTCGTGGTTTAAATCCCACATAAAATGGCTGTCTGATTCTACCTTTCCAATAATAAATCTCGGTTTTTACGCATCAGTCATTGTGTTTTCCATTTAAAATGTGGAATTCCCTGCTGTGATTGACCACCCAACTTGACTGCCACCGTATTGAAATAAAAGCGCAGGTCCATGAGTAGTTTTACAAAAATGTTCTTTATCCGGCACTCATTAAATCGAATTTTCTGTCTATCCGGATGATTTCTGTTTTGTTTTTCACCACGAAAACTTGCGTGTTCATACATTAATGCTCGGTTGTATTCTTGTGGCAGAGATCGTACGCTTCAACCCAACAATAAGTACCGTGACTATGTTCAGTGTCTCAGAACAGTAAAATAAAAGTGTGTGAATGACTGTCCTTATACCTTCAATTTCTTTATGTTTCAGAACTCACAATTGCACATCAAAGCTTCTAAGTATCTAACATGTCGTTTTACGACTAACCGTATTACCTCCAGTCCAACCTTGTCTGGATAAACGAGTTCTTGTATATACTGTGACTTTGTGTGTTCGTGAAATTAAAAGTCCAATTGCACAAACTCAAAATGTTCTTTATTTCCACCGAATTACATTTGGAACACTTGCGATTACATAGAATTACGTAGCGCACACAATTACAATTCACCAGTTCGTCTGTCACAGGTCCACTCCACACTCACAGTTACGTACAACTCCTCTGATACACGTACACAGTCTTCCAGTCCGTTCGCTAGCACGGCGCTCCTCTCACGGCTGATCACCAAGAACAGAACTGACTCGCCAACTGCAGCCCTTTTATAGGAAGATCGCTGTTTCTGGAAGCTTCGCGGCTCAGTGAATCCCCCTGACTGTTCCATACGTCAGGGGAAGGGGAAAGAAATGGCTAGTGATGTTTTTCCAATCATCCCCCCCCCCAGTTAGCGCTACACAGACAAATGGGTAGGCGTGGCCTCAATGCTTCCCGTCTGGCCCCTACCTGCCAGTTGCTGCTTCTCTCGGGAATTCCGATGTTCGGGCGACACTACCTACTATTGAGCGTGTTTTTTTTTTTTTTTTTTTTTTTTTTTTTTTAAACCAAGTATTGCCTTGGAACTGTTGTAACCGTTACTAAAATAGCCATTTATTCTCACCTCTATTTCATATTGATTGAATAATGGTGTTTCTAAAATGATTTACTATATACAATTTAGGTAATCTTTTAATTTAGGTTTATTGCTTATGACCCAGCCTATTCTGTCTTCGATACCCGACGGCACTAGTCCGGTGCAGGATCCATTTATCTACACGATGACAATCGCAGTGTGACAAACTCCTGTCAATAAACCTTGGTGTCCAAGCTATGAAAATCAGAGACCGGCGATTGTCAGTTGCGTCTCTTGAGCGTTTGGGCCATACATCAGTAGCGTTTTTGGATTTTTTGCGTCATGCATCAGATGTGTCCGTGAGCTTCATGTATCATTTGTGAGTTACGTCTCTGAAAGATTTCAACTGTTAGTCTCCATTTTGACAAAAAACCTTCCCAATTTTGCAGAGTTAGAACTGTCTGTAAGTTTCAGCTTAAACAGATTAACTTTTAAAAGATAAAGTTTTGCTTTATTATATCACATTATATTATACTAAAGTCTAGAAAACAAACACAAGTTTCAAAAAATAACTTGCAAGAAATTGGAATTTGTACGGTCGAAAGATTATGTTCAAACATCATGTCCATTTTGATCTCTACGGTGTATATAACTTAGTAGAACACGTTCTGTAGTGTTTGGCTGTTTTATACCCACATGAGCTACCTACAACAGGTAGCTATAGTCCAGGGCCAGCAAGATGAGCACCCAAATTGCGAAATGCTTTACCCCTACAGTCACCCCTTGCTTTTCCTTTCTCTCTGGCACGTAAACAAACAGGTGACATGTGCCACAATGGCAGTAATTTGGGTTTTGGATGAAAGTTCTTATGGGGTGTAATCAAATGTCAACTTTTGAACGCCAGGTTTGGCTAGTGTAGCACAAAGGGTGTTAATGACGTTAGAGAACACGAGTAAAGGACTTAACCCTTCGCCAAACCTTAAGATGACAAAAGCAGTTTTTTAGAATGTACATGTTTATTACCTTCGTGTTAATTTGTTATCCAATACTTGTATACAATGTTGTTTCACTTATGCTGCTAAAGATGTTTAAATG